>VZRW01003901.1:62475-78684 GCA_013398125.1 Aegotheles bennettii | reverse complement strand
TTCCTTTTCCTTTTCCTTTTCCTTTTCCTTTTTCTTCTTTTTCTTTTTCTTTTTCCAAGCTTCTCTCAGTGTGGGCCCAGTTGTGTTCTGGTTGCAGCCAGGAACACCTTACCCTTAAACTCTCTATCACCTACTTCTAGACAGAAGCTAAGGAACAGATTCTGAAACCTTCCCTCTGGTTGGCAGATCTGCTGAAATCAGTGGATAAACCTGGATTAATCAGCCTCAAATTTCCATAACATCCAAATACACTTGGTATGGTATAAGAGCCACCGGGAAGTAATGACACACTTAGGGGATCCAGTCCCTTTGTTTTAAGATGCAAGGCAAGCAGGAACTCTTGGAGTCGAAGGCTGGCTCTCCACGTTGAGCCTTATCTGTCAAATCCAGTATTTTATAATATCACCTTATCAAGATTCATATAGTTAGATATAGAGCAGATACCTCACTTACCATGAATAAACAGGTATTTCTTAATTGTTACCCACTGCTAGTGTGTTTGCTTAAACTGTTATCAACAGAAGAACTGAATTTATTATTAAAGCAAAAGATTTTTTGGAGGCAGTTTAGACATTGACTTTACATTTTCTCAGATAATGGTAAATCTGTTGGTATTTTATAAGCAAGAACATGCATCTCATTTAGCGTTGAATTATATTGATAAATCGAATGCTAATATTGGATGTCTGGAACAATTTTCAAGAAGACAAATGTTATCTCTGTATATAGGTTTTGCTTTGTCACCATGCTGTACTCTGTGTCAGAAGAACAAAGGCTATATGCATAATAAGGCCATGCAAATGAGGTGAAATCAGCAAAAGTATGGTGGGGGAGGGGAAGATGTAAAATATGGCCATCAGTATAATGACCAAGGAGTAGAGAATTAAATGTTTAATGCTTTCACATTCCAGTTCATTTTCTGTCATCTTTTTGAATGTGTAGACTGAGGCTCTTGAAAGGCCGGAAGAAAAAGATCTGTGCTTTGGATCAAAAGGATTAATGTTATTTAACAGACTGTCCAGATATACCTTACTAGCCTAGAGCTATTTACTTTTATTTTTTAAAATAGAAGCAGCATGGTAATAATTAGCGGGGATAATGGAGGAGAGGGAGAAACCCTGCTATTTGTGTTTTCTATGGTTTTTTTTTTCCCCTTGCCCTGCTGCACTGTGTGGATGCCAGCTCCCCATCTCAGCCAGGATGGAAGCTCAGAGGACAATAGAAGCACAGCAACAATATGAATTACAAATACATGTATATCTTACTGCACGGCCTTTCCCTCCCCTTCCTGTAAATGAATGTAGCCTAAAAATATCCTCGGTTCTAAATTGCTTTACTACTGAGCCAACATCTTGCAAAAACACTATGGTTACTTACAGAAGAAAACAAAACCTCAGACCCCAGACAGAATAATGTTAATGTGAATCGTTTTGCATCTGACTGCAAATTAACAATCTTTTTGAAAGATATTATCTTCATTTAATAATGTGGAGTGCATGCCCACAACAAATATTTTACTTACGGTGAATTTATGAGGAAGATCTTGTTGCTTCAAATAAAAAAGGGGGGGAAATGTAAGTGCTACACATGATAAATATATGTTGTGTTGTTTTTTATTGTAGCTTGGTAAAGTTTTAATTGTCAGTTATTTCTTCACAAGTGAATCTTGAGGAAATAAAAGGGCAAAAATACACCAAAATAGTAAATGGAATGAATATTAAAATTATTTTTTTAATTTTAGAACCTGAATCAGCAAATTTACTTACAAGTAACTACTCATATGAGTAATCCATTGATATTAAGAGGTTTACTCAGGTGAGTGTAGTTACTGCTGTGTGAGAACTTGCAGAATCAAACCCTTGTCTGTAAATATTTAGAAAATAAAACATTGATGAAACACCTTATATCCTTCTGTTTACAAGATGGAAATGTCCATTTGGCAACTGTAGAAATGTGCTAATGAAAGGCTTACTTAAAGAAGTGAAAATTAGCTCAGTATGAATGGCTTCTTTTAAATCCTTTCTTTACTTGCAACCAAAAGAAAAACTAAAAATGAATAACTCTTTTGTGAAAAATCTTAACAGTGCCAATGCCAGTGTGGGGCTTAATCAGCACAATTGACAAGGATTTACAAACTTTTTTGTTCCAAATGCATTTACATATACACAAGCATATATGTGTACATAAATTCATTTTATTACAGCCATTTTACACAAACAGAACCTTAAGTAGTTGAAGTACTAAAAAAGCCAATCAAAATACTCTTCATATATCTGTAGGTTCATAAACCTCTTAAAATTGTCTCTTTAAAAAAAAAGCCCAAACAGCTAAATTATGGAAATGTAGACTGCATTACAGAATATTTGCCAGTTGTGTCTTGATTCTTATTTTAAATTCCCACAAGAATATAGGCATGCCAGCCATATAAACCATAGAAACAGGAAAAAAAAGTAGAACACAGGGATTTGTAAATAAATCCATGAATATCAAGAAGCAGGGATGCTAAGATTATGTGTTTTACCAGTACACTCCTTTGCTTGTAAACCGTAAGGCTAGACATTTGTGAGATGCAATATTGCCAGCTCTGCAGAGTGGGGAGCATCTGTGTGTGTGTTCGTGTGTATGTATGTATGTATGTATGTGTGTGTGAAAGACAGGAGGGAGGAGGAAGGGAGATGTTGGGGGGGGAAGGAAGGGAGGTGGGGACAGGCAGACACAATAAAGCATAATAACATTCCTGCATGTCTAATAGCTTAATATGCTCCATCTCTCTGTATCTTATTGCTACTGATATTGCAAGCAGAGTCAGAGAAGCAGTTAATATTCCATCAATAGTTTGCCTTTGATTTAAGTTCTTTTTTTTTTTTTTTTAAAAAAAAAAAAAGAAGAAAAATTATTTGTAGCTTCAAGTACAGGGCAAAATGAAATGTTTACTTTAACAATGTTTTCAAGATGCAGGAGTGTTTGCATGCCTCACATGCTGCTTGCTGTTTGCCTGTCATAAAATGCTAGCATTAAATTATTTATATTTTAGTTATGCAGCACATCTTATTAGCAGTAAATTAGTATAAATAGTTCAAATTTATCTTTTAACAGCATCTTATTTTTAAAAATTGGAATTTTAGGGACACAAGGCGAAGCAAATCCCATACCTAGCAGAGCACTTTCTTGATATTCTTTGGCTCCATGGTGGTCGTTTTGTGGAAGTATAGGGTATTTTTGTGTTTATTTGCTGGATGCTGTGGCTTTAACAAAGAGTGACTGAGTAGTCCTAACAAAGACGAGGAGGGCCGAGTGTGTTGCTTGCAAGAGAATAACCACTTTCCAGATCTCTTAAATCCACACTGTACGTAGTATGGGTCCTGAGTGGCTTTTGTTTTCAATACCTTTTGTAAGCTTTTCGGGTTTGGTGGGGGTTTTTTTTCGGTTTGTTGAGGGTTTTGTTTTGTTCTGTTTTGTTTTTTCTTTCCCTGCATCAAATGTCAAGTTAATTTACAGGGTGCTATTACTGATATGTTTCCTTGGTCTGTGGTTTTCTGTGAAAGGCAGGCAGCTGAGACCAAGTCTTGGGTTGAGGGGGAGGTGCAGGAGAGCCCGAAGCACATACAGTGTGCTCCTGTGCCTGTAAATTGGCTGCCTGTATGTCAGCAGGACAGGGGAAACCTCCCATCCTCATTTGCATCCTGAAGAATATCCTGGATTAAACCCCACCGATTGATTTCCATACAGGATTCAGACCTGACATTCATATTCGGTTCACAGACCTCTTGAAGGAAAGTTTGTTTTCCACTCATAGATGAAAAATCTCCTGAGATAAATAAAGGCTGGCTTAGCAGTAACAGTAAATTAATATCTTTCCTATATTTCTTATGAATTTATCTTACCAGATGCTTGTCACCAAATTACTGTATTTTGCTCTTTAGCAATTCAAAAGATAATATCTATCACATCCATTGTGTGCTGTTTGGAAAATGTGTCCATTTAATTCCAGAAGTTTATTTCCCATAAATAAAATTATGGCCTTACAGGTAAATTAAAACAACCCTTGAAAAACTATGTAAGAAAGACTTTGCACTTTTCCATCTTCGTGTAGGGAGATGCAATTTTCCACCTGCTGTATGTATCAATTAGTCTTTTTCAAGCAGCATGAAAAATGCAAGTAACTATTACAGGTAAGCATGCATGTAGTGAATTTATGACATGGCACTAGCTGATTTTCATCACCTAATAGCTTCATAAAATATTTTGGTGATGCTTAAGCACTCCAGTCTTTACAGCTGGTAGTGATGAAAACCCATAGCCCCAAATTTTAATAAAATTTTAAATAAACCAGGCCTTCAGTTTTAATGAGAGCTTGTACAATGCTTTGACTTGTCACCAATTTAAAGGAACACGTTACAATTCTCTCGAGGTGCTGATTTCCAGGCATCTCTCCCAGTGACTCTGATGCAGGATGTCGGTGCCTCCTGTGAGCCGATTATTGACTTGCAGGATCAGGGCCTTAGCTGGCATATCCACTTAAACGTGGCTCCCAAATCTTTAGCCTTCGCTGAACAGCTTTAGAAACATAACTGGGTCTGAATAGCAAGAACAGAGGACAAACGCAAGCTCAGCCTCAAGGCTGATCCTACAAGAGTTAGGGTGTGTTGATAATAAAACTACTCATGGAGAGCCATCATGTAGGGATGAGGACGTAGTGTCTTCCTACAATATTTCATTCACTGAGGTTGTGATCATTCAGGTTGAAGAGAAACCATGCTCTGATATTTATTTTGGCCCCATGTCTGCAAGACACTGAGCACCCTAGGTGGAACCATCTCTTGGTGGGTGCATGGGGGTGTCCAGGTGTAGAACCTCTGTGAACTTGAGGCAGGTGGGGGTAGAACCTCCGTCGTTCCTTCTGTGGCTGCCAAATGCAAAACACATACTCAAAACATGCCAAGGAAACACTTATGTCTGTGCGTATCCATGTTTTCTAAAAAAACAAAACAGGTATTTTAAGACATCCATTTGATTCTAATGGATTTTAGCAATTCAAAAATGTAGTGCTCAAGGGCCACGCTCAAGCAGATGGGATGCATGTGCACCCATGCACACGTCCTGGCACGTGGGCACACCCAGCTATAAGTTGTATTAGTGTTTAGCTGTGTTTCACTCAACTATACGTTGTATTTGCAGTGTGCTGTGGTCAGGTTTATACCACATGCATATACAGTCACTTGAAACAAATAAATGTAAAACGTTAGATTTGACACCATTGTGTTATACAAAATGAAGGCTTCCCATACTGCTTCGTTACCTTCTGGCTAATTTTCCCAATTAAATCTTGCACAATAATGGAAGACAGGACTTTCGGTGAGTTCTTCTTCACTACATTATTACACATGAAGCTCATGTCCATTCAAAATATCATACAAAATATCTTAAAAAATTGATGAATAAACCAAAAATTTTATCTATTTTCCTAAGTGTAAATGCAGTGGTGTATTTATGCATTCAAGAGAGACAGTGAAATGTATTCTTAAATTTTATGAAAAATAAATAAGTTCTACTAAGAACATATACAATTAAAATTACAGAATTTTGTTTTCTCTTTAATGTGGCCTGCAATATTTTTTTCTGTTTAGCCATATAACCATAGAATAAATTCTCTTAAGAATTACGGATTCATACAGTAATGATGCTGCATGTTTTGTTTTGTGAATATTTTGAGGTAAGCGGCAGTGTAAATAGCAATTTTTTTTTTGCCAATAAATTAATTCTATAACAATATCAAATAATATGGTAATTTACAATGTAGCAGGCAATTTTATTATTTTTTTCATAAAAAGCGAGGTTTCTCAATCTTACTATTACATAATAATGTGTGGTGAATATCCACTGATATTTTGAGGCCTCGTAGTGTATTGCACCTGCATCTACAAGTAACTTTACTGATCTCAAATGAAATCATGCCATGAATTTGAAGGTCTAGCAGATGTGCTAGCCACCCAAAATATGAAGAAGAAAAATGCCCATAGTTAGTGATCATTACAAACCGTACATTTTTAGACTAGATCCCAATTAATGTCTCTAATAAACAACATATCCAAACCTCTAAGAGGTACAATAGATCTGCAACATCATTGCAGCTCGCCAGAGTTAACAGCATATCATTTAACGCCATTGTTTAAAAAGTCTGTGCTTCAAATGAAAATGACAAGGAAATCTTGCCAAATCGCTCTATCAGGTGGGTAATCAGATTACTGAAGTAATTTGACATATCAGACTGATTTTCAGAAAGCATTCCAATACAAGAGACGTTTTACTCTCCATTGTTTTCTGTTGGTAACAGAGTAATAACATGTAAAATATCTACAGAAACACTTTTGTTTATTTCACATAAATAACTGACATTAAGATAAGACAGCTTTACATGCATGCACACACAACACATGTACATTAAAAACCTGAAGCTTTAAAAAATAACATCATAGTAATGTATTTGATCTTAAAAATATTTTGTTCAAATTCCTACCAGTTTACACTGCTCCCAGGAGAGACCAAGGATATTTTAAAAATACTATAGAAGTAAAAAGGATAAGATATTTGTCACTCTCGTTTAAATTGATGTATGCAGCTGTCCTATAAACGTCACATCGGATAACCCTGAAAAATTACCATGAATCTCCATAATTACGCATATTCATGATGGTGTTTTGCATAGCCCTAGCAGCAGAATGAATGGGGGGGGGGGATATGAAGGGAGGCGGGTGAGGAAAGACCGAATGGTTTGACAAGCTAAAATTACTACCAGCTTCCTAGAAATAGACTCAGCAACAGTTCCATTTCGCTTGGTTTACAAAAACAAAACAGATTCCCCAGCGCTGCTCTCATGATGCTCAGGATTTGCTAGTGGTTTCGTGCTGCATGCTTAGCCACAAAAATTCAGCGAGGGTAAATTGCTGAGAGACTCCTATGCTAATTAGAAGGGGTTTTTTTTATTACTACTGACAGTTGTAAAGAAAATTGGGAATGAGAAATTGGGGGAGTGCTTTCCCAAAATCGCCTTTTTTTGGGGGGGGGGGGGGAGAAAAAAAATTGCATTTCGAGCATGGCACAGTGGTGCAGGTTCTTGCTGACCTGGCTCAGGTGTGGGTTCAGGTGCATCTTCACATGAAATGAGGTCCAGGCAACATTCAAGCAAAGTGTTAAAAGACCAGGAGTGACAGAAAGGTTGTCCTGCCCCTGGCTCAATAGCTTTTTGTATGGAGAGCAGAGAGCAGAGTTAATCAGAGGCTCTAGAAGCAATTATCGGCAGGGTTTGGGCAGCGTGGATGCTTGGGTAAACAGCGATTGTTCTTGCCACCAGATCCCGAATAGAAACAACAATATTGGCATTGTCCTCCACTTCTCATTAAGGGGCTTTGGGGAGGGAGCCAGGCTCGGGGAGGCGGGTGGGAAACCGACAGTCACACTGTGCTTGGGAGGAGCCTCTCCCGATCCCGCTGCAGCAGGCTCTGGCTTTTGGCATCGGCGCTGCCAGTTGCATGGGGAGAAGCCAAGCCTGTCATACCATCTTCTCATCAAACCTTCAGTGCAGGGACAGGAGCACCGTTAGAGCCTAATGAAGAAACAAACACAAAAGGGAAGATTAGGCCTCGTTAACACATGCATTTGTTTGCCCCCAGTGCAATCCCCACCATGGAGGGATGGCTGTGTGGAGCACTTCATTTGTTTGTATTTTTTTTTAAGAGAGAGGGAGCTACATGGGCAAGGTTGTGTTTTCTCTGTTTTTTAGACATCCTGGCATGACCACGTAGCCATAACCCAGCAAATCGTGGTTGTCAAAAATTGTGTTGTCAACAGCTCTGTCAGCAGCCACTGTCAGAGCCCACAGACCTGTTCCTTGATAACATTGGTATTATCAATATTGTACTGCCCTGGTCCCAAATGGTCCCTTACACATCTACTAATAAGGTTTCATGCTTTTGGATGAATAATCGTGTGGACATTTGTGTCCTGCTAAAGTCAGTCTGTTCTTCAGGAACAACACCAGCGTTTGATGGCCCTGGGTTACCCCTAAAATCAGAATACAGGCTCTTCCCCCCAAAAGATGCTCTCCTTCACCAGCATCTCCACTGACTTCTGTTCTGCTTGTTGTGGGGCTAAAGTGTGCTCACAGTGATCACAGGGCTCGAAATCGGTCCTCCAGTCCTGCTTCATCCTTCTGTATTCAGTGCAAGGTGGCCTTAATCAGGGTCCCAACCCAAAAACCTTTGGCATATCCCATTTCTGGTGAAGTCTAAGTGAATTTTGTGTTGGTAATTTAAAGAATTAAAGCCTAAGTAATTTCATCACCTAAAGGGAGCCTATAAAAAACATGGGGATGGGTTTTTAGCAGATCCTGTTGTGATAGGATGAGAAGGTAAAGGTTTTAAACTGAAGGAGGGGAGATTTAGGTTAGATATAAGGAAAAAGTTTTCCACCATGAGGGTGGTGAAACACTGGCACAGGTTGCCCAGAGAGGTGGTGGATGGCCCATCCCTGGAGATGTTCAGGGCCAGGTTGAATGGGGCCCTGAGTAACCTGGTCTAATAGGGAATGTCCCTGCCTATGGTAGGGGAGTTGGACTGGATGACCTTTAAGGTTCCTTCCAACTCAAGCTATTCTGTGATTCTATAAGGCCCTGATCTGCGAGCCTGTAAATGACACTGTCTGCTGAGGAAGGCCAGGCTAAACAATGGAAATCCGTGTGAAGTAGCTTGTAGAATTGCATCCTTGCAAGGAGCCAGGATTTGGCCCTGCATTAGGCAAGCTTTAATGTAAAGATACACTTAAACCCGTGTGAGCTTGTGTGCTTGAATGTATGTCACCAGAACAATCAATTGTGGGAAAACACATCTAAAAATTTTTGCTAAATTTATATCAATACGTAATTTGAATCCTGAGGTTTATTTAAATATTTACACTCATAAGGTACTGGCATACCTCTGTGAAGATGCAGGTAGATATCTGTGTACACAGAAACGTGTCTGTTTCAGTGTCTTATGTTTTCATAGCTGAGTATATGTAAGAAATAATCAAACTCTAGAAACAGTTCTCAAGTGGTTCTTGCACAGGCATGTATATGTATTTGCCTGAAAGTGCCCATGAAGTTTGACAGGCATGATGCTACAATTATTTTCACTGCTGTAAGTAATCAGTCATCTGCAGAAGGGTGTGTTGTGCATAGACTCAGTGCTAAGTTTCTCATTCTTTATTCTGCGTTTATCTATCTGTCAACCATAGGATACCAGCAGAGTGTATTTTAAATGTTAATACTCTAAAGAAAACAAGAGGACCTTAAGTGAATGCTGCAAGGTGTTCATAGAACCTGTACAAGAAATATCCACAATAAATCCCTTTCTTTGAAACCTCAGGTACATTTCTGATGACAGCAGCCTATTGCTAGAAGACCATGACACAAAACGATGTACACAGTATTTTGGATAGAGAAATATCTGATTTTTAAACACAAATTTTCCAAAAAAAACCCTTTGTATTTTCTGCTTTGGACAGACAAATTTTGTGTAAGGATGACTTGAGAATTGTTTGCAAAGTTCAGCTTCTTTCCAAGCACACTCAGCTGTAGAAACAAAATGCATAAATATTTGAAGCATAGAATGACACGAAGTTTTATGAATACTGTCATCTAACACCAAGTCCCTAACAGGCTAAAATACTGTTTTTATACTACATTTACCAAAACTTGTATTTCAGTGTATTTGTTTCCATATACTGACTTACTCCTGCCTAGGTGGCAAGAAAAAAAAGTGCTTGTGATACACTTGAATTGTAAAACCAAGACCTATTTCACCAGGAACCCACCCCCTGGGATCTCAGTGAATGTATGTTTTATTTAATTTTTCCAATTTTTAGTATTGTTATCACACATCATTATTTTAATTTTATATCACAAAAATTAAAAAGTGCCTTTCTATTACGAGGACCAGTGTTACTATTTAAACATATAATGCCTTTCTGTTTTGTCAGTTTTTTGTGATTTAAGACCTAGCGAAATGAAATGTCTTCACTTGAGAAATGCTTCTGCAGATTCAAAGAGACTACAGGCAAAAAAAAAAGCCTACTTTTAATAATAACCCTCACGGTATTATTTGGCACTGTGTTTACTAGTCAGAAGCCCAGTGTTGTGATTTTGTGCTGTTTTTCATAGAATCACAGAACCATGAGGTTGGAAGAGCCCTTCGAGCTCACCCAGTCCAACCCCCACCTCCATCCCCACTCACCCACAGCACCCAGCGCCACATCCAGACGCCTGTTGAACACCTCCAGGGACGGGGACTCCACCACCTCCCTGGGCAACCCATTCCAAAACTTAATCACCTCATTCAGTAACAAAAACAGACGATTTTGTTGTTGTTAAACTAAGCAGCATCATTTCAGTTACTCTCAAGGAAGGGCAAAAGAGTTAAACAATGTCTCTAAAAGCCAGTACTTCAGTTCAACAGCATTAGGACCAATAACAGTGCAGTTTGCAACTACAAGATCCTGTTTTGCCTTACCCAAATAAGTGAGCTTTGTAATAACAATCTAAATTTGTCATCAGAGCACAGTTAAATATATTGTTAGGACTATAGCTAATGCAATCATATATCTGTGAGAAACGCACAAAGTAGAGCTGCGTTATTTCATAAGTGATTATTTGTCTCTTGAAGAGTTTCTGGTTATATATACCATTACATGATTGATAAAAACAACACCTGAAATCACTGTTTAGCAGATGCCAACTATTCTAGGCAAATGCTGTGAGGTCATAACATACATTAATATCATATAGAAATTAAATACCCTGTGTGGTGCCTGTATGTAGTGCTATCATCTATATATTTCATGTGTTTAGATGTGCGATTGTTGGTGCCAGATATATATAAAGAATATTAAGATAACCACTTTTTGAAAACTCTGTTGCTGACCAGTCATCAGTACTGCAGTCTTCAAATTCCAAGGAGAATTAACCCAAAGTATTGTGTATTTTATTCTTTAAGTATCTTTTGAAAAAAAATTTGGTTTGAGTACGAAAAGTCCTTTGAGGAGATTAATGAAATATTTTAAAATTAAATATTGTGATAAAGTCTCCCTTTTAGGTCTGTTTTATTTGAAAGTAAAAAAGCCTGTCCCAAAGTGTTTAAAAAAATCAAAAAATCTATTTTTTAGAAAGGAAGTATACGTATACACACACACATATATATAGCTATATATACATGCACTTACTATGCTATAGATATGTGTGTATATATATAAATATACACACACATATATACATATCTCTCTATAGATACACTTACTATATTATATATAATTATACATATAAATATATGCAGTATGCTCAAAATTTTTGTATCTATAAGTAACATTTTATGGCTTTTGTGTATTACTACACTGCTACAATAAAAAATCAATAATATACAGGAAAATATCAAGCATAATATAATCCAACATTTCTTACTCATTCTTACCAGCCTTAGACAAAACCACCCCCAGCAACTATTTATAAATTTTGTGTTTTCATTTATCCTTCCTTACTAGGGAAGATAATAAATAAAGCAGAATAAAAACCCACTAAGATAAGACATTGCTGTGTTGGTTACAATGAATCATTTAATAAGGTCTTGAATATGCTGGTTTTACTTACTTCTGTAGTACTTACATGAGTAGTGTTGACCAGCACTATGTATTTAGTCAATGGCACATAAGGTGAGTGAAAACTGCAGAATTAGACTCTGAAAGGAATATTAAAAATCCTAACAAAATTACTGGATCAATCCAGCAAGATACTGACTACTTTGCAGCTAATCTGACATGAACTCGTGAGCGGGATAAACCTGAAAGTGTGTCCTAAAAATTAAAGATATACACAAATTTAGGTGCTTTGCTGGGAGAAATGAACAGAACTTTTTGCCCTGTTTTTTGGTTCTCGAGCAATATTCTGCTGTAAGTGTTGAGAATGGGTTTTCTGAACTGTGCAATGCTTACTGTAACAAATTATTTTCTCCCAAGTACACACCATGTAATTTTTTTTCCCCCCTTGGAATAAAAATAAGAAAAATAATTGAACAAAGATGCAGGATCTGAGTTTGGCCCTCAGCCCTGCCAGAGACATCTGAGAAGAAAGTCTGCAATATGAGGCCAAATTCAATCTGATTAATCAGATTCATACCCACTGAAATAAATGTTTATTGCCTCACAAGACTGTCAAAGCGTTTAATTTGTGAATTAACGATTGTGCATTATGATAAAGGACCTCATGTAAGTGACCACTAAGGCACAAGGTTGTGCTGTGGTATGGGGTGGGATGATGACACATGTAGGCACAGAGCTGATGAACACCAGGTGATGGTTGGGAGGATGTCCTGGGCGTGCCCTGAACAGGATAATGCTGATTATCCAGAGGAAGTCTGTTTCCCAGTCCAACCCACTTCACAGGGTAGGCGAAGCACTGGGTGAAGGAGGGGAAACAGGCACTGGGTAGGTTTAACTGGTGTCTATCCATGTCCTGTAAGGTCTGCTCAAACCAATGCAAAGCAGAATGATCATAGAATCATAGAATCACTCTGGTTGGAAAAGACCTTCAAGATAATCTGAGTCCAACCATCAACCCAGGACTGTCAAGTCCACCACTAAACCATGACCCCAAGGACCACATCCAAACGTTTTTTGAATACATCCAGGGACAGTGGCTCCAAACTTCAAAAGCATCATCTATATATTTTACATAATAAAGTTCATATTAAATGATATCCAAAGTAGAGAGATTTTGCAGCTTTTTGAAGAAATTCAGTGCTTCTACCTGTGGGGGATATTTCTGAAATACCTGCATTTTAGTGTATTTCTCAGGCTAAACAATAACTCTTTATGAGCTGAGAATAAAAGTCAGCCCTGTCAGGGCTGGTTTAGAAGTTTATAGAGAGGGGTATAAAATACTGGAGGCCACAATGTATTTTCTTCCCAACCCCCTTCAAATTTGGCACCAATATAGAAATCTAAATAGCAAAATGGTCTAGACTGTCTGTTTTCTGGCAACAACTTCAAATTTTGTTGTTCAGCTTGTTTTATCATATATATGATAAAAAGATAAGTGCTAGACATAGAGCTGAGGTACAAGCATGTCCATGCCCACAGCTTCATGTGTACCACTCAGCTTTCTAGTAAGTCCTACAAAATTTCTATGAATTTTCATAGATAACTTTGACTTTGTTTCCTCCTCTTGGTCTCCATTGTGATTTTTTAATTTTTTTTTTAATCTTTTATACATTTTACCTTCAGAGCTATTTCCCTCAGTCCTTTCATTTTGTTTTCATAATTTTGACTATTTTCTTCTGCATCACTACTCCCTGGTATTCACTCCGTAGCCAGCGCTTGCTCACTTGTGTGCTGCCAGGCTTTATTTCAGCTGGACCCAATGAGGCACTGGGTTGGGTGGTGCAAACCTCTGGACTTTGAAGTCTAATTGAAGTCTTTTCTTTCTGGAGAAGTGCCATAGACACATCTGGCTGCTCTTTTGGATAGGGGAGGGCTAAAGAATCATAGAATCATAGAATCATTATGGTTGGAAGGGACCTCCAGGGTCATCAAGTCCAACCTTTATCCCATCAGATTCCTAACCATTAGACCATTAGACCATGGCCTCAAGTGCCTCATCAACCCGTTTGTTGAACACCCCCAGGGACGGTGACTCCACCACCTCCCTGGGCAGCCCATTCCAGTGCCCAACCACCCTCTCAGGAAAGAACTTCTTCCTAATCTCCAACCTAAACTTCCCCTGATGGAACTTGAGGCCATTTCCTCTCGTCCTGTCATCAGCAATTCGGGAGAAGAGACCAACACCAGCCTCACTACAACCTCCTTTATAACAGGAGAGCTTAGGCCACCTTTCCTTGAGGCAGTCTAAGACTGTGCTGTTGAATCACAGGCTGCCTCACAAGAGGACCATCTTCCTGCGTTGAGCACTGCAACTGTGTGAGGGAAGAGAGAAGACACTAGTCTTGTGTGTTACCCAGGAATTCATCCACCATCAAATTGCCCAGTCCAGCTTTGCCTAAAAGCCCACTTAAAAGTGGATTTAAAATTATCACCCTTATGCTTATTTTGAAATATCACAGAAATATTTATTGCAGATATAATTCTACATAAGTTATTTAATATTAAGAGTGATGTGTGCACTGTGATCAGTACTTTCTCTTGCTTTCAACTCTTCAGCATCTCTCATTCCAATGCTTATGTTTTATAAAAATACACTTGTGCAATATTTCTCTGTTAGAAGCATGACATGGCCCAAATCCTCTGCTGACCTGCACAATGTACAATTATTTAATTCAACAAGTCATGTTCTGTGAAAGTCCTCTGCAAGGTTCTCCATGCTTGTATAGAAAGATGTCTGTCCTCTTGAGTGCACAAAACAGACATGAAACAAAGGCTGTCAGGTGGTGTTCTTCACAGTGCTTTCCACATAAAACAGAGCAATGAGAATTAGTTGGGAGGGGGCATTTTGTTCCTGTTAGTATGGGTGTGTGGTTGCCCCACACATGGTGTCCAGCATGTCCCACACGTGGTATGCACCTGGGCAGTTGCTCCTAACCTAACTCTGTCGGTGCAAACCTTATTTTCCCTGTGTGTGGGGAGGGATGAGTCTCATCCACAGTTGCTTGTGCATGATCATGTGCTTCACCCTGCTAAGTGTTCTTAATCTAAGTGAAATATTTTGCAGCCTTGTAAGGTTTTTCTAGGTAACCTGCCATACGAGCATGTGAAAAATGCTACTTCACTGTTTTACAAAGGCTGGTGTGTTCTCAAACAAGACCACATACATTTGTGCTAAATCAAATCTGCTGAGTGTGTCTGTATGTGGGCTAACAAAAATGAATGCCCCAGCTGTAGGCTGTTGTAGTGACCTATTAGCCTGAATTTCATTCCTAAATCTTCCTGTATTTAAAATTTAATTTAGCTACCCGCCTGCTCTGCCAATTAATTCTTATTTTATTTATCTATTTATTCCCTCCAGCGTCTTCCCAATGAAAGGTTAAGCGACACATTTTAATAAAAGAGTCTATTCTTAGTTTTAAGTGTCATGTGAAATGTCCCTCAAATGGAAATTATTACTCAGGAAGCTCTCTTCTGTAAGGAGAGTGCTCACACATACAAGTTTTGACCAGGATGGGACCTCAGAGTGCTGTGAGAATCCTTCCACGGATAAAGTTAGTGAGGTAAGTAATTGTTTGCAGGACTAAGCCCAGACACAATAAATGTGAATGTGAGATGAACAGAAGCAGTTTGCAGAGATGTCAGTTCATGATGTATGTCAGTATATTTGGAAAAGGTACTTTACTCTCTGGCATTCATAAAATTTATACCGTAACTGTGTATTGTAAGTGTCAATATAAATATAGAAAAATCCTTAGATAATATGTTTCTAGAGTGAACATAATTCACATAAGCCTCGAAGATTCAAAATAAAAACAGATAACACCAAGTGCCTGGAATTGTAAACAGTGAAGCACACAAAGCTTTGTTGACTTCTGTGGCACTACTTATATGATGAAAGTTACCTATATTCCTAAGTGCTCACTTTATTGTGTTCTAATAATGTCATCTCTCTTTTATGAAAAGCACTAGCACCCGTTATAAAGAATAAAGATCCTGCTAAGGTATTGGTGCAGGAAAAGCCACTCAGTAGCTCAAGGAGTTACTCGTGCAGTAAGGGAACACACGTGCATTTCTGTTAGTGGAGTCCTCTTCTTTTAGGGCTTGACTGCTCACACAGCCATCCCTAAGGAGGTAGTGTGCACTGATCCATGTCAGAGAGACTTCTAGGAAGTCACTGCTTTTTATTTTGCTCACCTCTTGCTCCAGAGAATAGTAATCTATAGGTGACCTCTTCCAGTAGTAAATTACCCCTCACTCCCTGCATGCCTGTGCCTACTGGAGAGGTTTGGGATGTTGCCCATCCCCTGCTCTCAGCTCATGCCATACCTGCTAAAGAGCTGCAGGATGATTGCAAACAGGAGTTGAGAGCTGATCTTACCCATATGCTGTAAGCTGCAACCATTTATTTTTATTATAATTATCATTATTATTTATTATTATTATTAACATTATCTTCATCATTCAGACTTTCTGTTAGGAGACAAAGCTAACTGAAATCTTTCTCACCAGATCATAAAGTATTTTACA
>VZRW01003901.1:15209-56315 GCA_013398125.1 Aegotheles bennettii | reverse complement strand
GAGTCCAGAGAAGGGCAACGAGGCTGGTGAGAGGTCTGGCAAACAAACCTTATGGAGACTGGCTGAGGGAACTGGGGTTATTGAGCCTGGAGAAGAGACGACTGAGAGGAGACCTTATTGCCCTCTACAACTACCTAAAGGGAGGTTGTGGTGAGGCTGGTGTTGGTCTCTTCTCCCCAGTTGCTGATGACAGGACGAGAGGAAATGGCCTCAAGTTCCATCAGGGGAAGTTTAGGTTGGAGATTAGGAAGAAGTTCTTTCCTGAGAGGGTGGTTGGGCACTGGAATGGGCTGCCCAGGGAGGTGGTGGAGTCACCGTCCCTGGGGGTGTTCAACAAACGGGTTGATGAGGCACTTGAGGCCATGGTCTGATGGTCCAATGGTTAGGAATAGGATGGGATAAAGGTTGGACTTGATGACCCTGGAGGTCCCTTCCAACCATAATGATTCTATGATTCTATTCTATGACTCTAGTCCAAGATAGTTTGCAAGATAGAGAGCAATGGGCTTGGACCCAGGTAAATCTGCTCTGTCTACTTTTTGTGGTATGTTTGTTGGGAAAATTAAGAGAAAGCAGTGCTAAATTTCTATGAAATAAGAAAACAACAACAGCAGAGAGCATCAGTGCAGTACAGCGAGGTTAACTGCATAACAAATTTTCCACCACTTTGTAGAAGTGTGTATGCAAACACAAATATACTACCAAATATTAATTAACTAGTGAATTTGTGGTTGTTTTTCTAACATCAGCATCTGCATTTCTGGATGAATCACAAGGCCATGGCAGTAAAAAACCCAAAGCCTAAAAGTAGAGTTCCAAGTCTGATTTTGGATGTGCCGTAAACCAGCAATTCCTATTGCCATCAATAGCAGTGGCAATACTCAGTTTTGGAAAATTAGGTTATTTAGGAATAAAAATCTCCAAAACTCCTAAGCGGGTTTATAGAAGAAGTAAAATCTTTTGTTAATACAAGCAACATGTTGAAAAAAACAGGGAAGCTTTTAGGTTCATGAACACATCCTAATATCCTAGCCCCATAAGAGATATCAGCTCTTCCTATAAACTTTGTCTCTTGCACTGAGGCCATCATGACCACAACAAAGTTATTATAAAATTGACTTAGAGAATTTAAACATTTTATTTTTACAGGTCTGAAGTTAGGCTCCATTTTTTGATTGACATGACCATGTAGCATCAAGAACAGTGTGGCCAGCAGGAGCAGGGCAGGGATTGTCCCCCTGTGCTGGGCACTGGTGAGGCTGCACCTCGAGTGCTGGGGTCAGCTCTGGGCCCCTCACTGCAAAAAAGCCATTGAGGGGCTGGGAGTGTCCAGAGAAGGGACCAGAGCTGGGGAAGGGCCTGGAGCACAGGGCTGGTGGGGAAGGGCTGAGGGAGCTGGGGGTGTTCAGCCTGGAGCAGAGGAGGCTCAGGAGGGACCTCCTGGCTCTCTGCAGCTCCTTGAGAGGAGGTTGGGGTGAGGGGGGGGTCGGTCTCTTCTGCCGTGCCCACAGGGAAAGGACGAGAGGGAACGGCCTGAAATTGCAGCAGGGGAGATTCAGGTTGGACATGAGGGACAATTCCTTCCCTGGGAGGGTGATTGGGGGTGGGAATGGGTTGCCCAGGGAGGTGGTGGAGTCCCCGTCCCTGGAGGTGTTCAAGAGGTGTCTGGATGTGGAGCTGGGTGCTGTGGGTGAGTGGGGATGGAGGTGGGGGTTGGGCTGGGTGAGCCTGAAGGGCTCTTCCAACCTCGATGGTTCTATGATTCTGTGATTCTATGTACATTCTTGTTTAGGATATTCCTGATTTATAGGGATTGTGTATTGGGATTAAGCTGTTTTTAAGTCTGTGTTACTCTTCTGGTTCTTCCTATTTTCTTTTCTTTTTGTATTCTGTTTTGTGCTGAAAAACTGTGTGTTCTGAAAAACTGTGTATTTCAAGGGATTTTTTCCATTTCCATAGACCTAAATATGCTACTGGTAAAATCAGTGAAACCTACATATCTGATGGCTGAAGAAGTACAGGAAAGCCTTATTTTCTGGATAAAATATATCAAGCAAAAATATTTCTTACGATTTTAAGGCTAGTTTGATTTATTTTATAGTTTACCTTGACTCCTCATTGACACAACTCATTTACACTTTTCTACTTCTTAAATAAGGGCTAAACACTATAACTTATCACACATTCTTCATATGAGACCATTCATTAATAAAACAAGTGTTTTGCTGCAGCAATATTGCAGAAGTAATCTTTAGCCCTTGTGAATGAATGACAGGGAAAATTTTGGCATTTAACAGTAAAGAATAGTTCTGGTGGTCTGACACACTGGTATAAGTTATATCAGAAACCAAGTATTATAATTGCATCTCCCTTTTTTGACCAAGAAGTCTATCCTTAAATGCAGTACTGATCATTTTAATTTTTGTTATAGCCTGATAATTACACCAAGTCATACTCATATATTGTTGGAGAAAAGCTAATTAGTAGTAGTAAAAATCAAGCTTCTGATACTCAAACTGCAATTAGACCAGATTATAACATTTTTGCAGTTGTAATAGATGTATTTTGTGTTGTTCAAAACTAGACATTTTAATTACTTTATCTGGTTCTTTAGATAAACAGAAGTAACTTTAAGACATAAAAGGCTAGCTGGTATAATTTCATTTTACCTTTCAAAAGCACAAAATCAAAACAAACAGTTTACAAAGAAGGAATTTAGATAATATTTTGTTCTTGTAGATTAAAAAAGAAAATTAAAGGAGCATGTGGATAGGGAGGGAAGAGGCAAAGGGGGTGGGAGCAACTGACATCTGTAATAGTGCAATCTTTCATGGAAGGAATGCTGAAATAATCTTTGAGCTAGTTTTTAATCTAGAATGAGAATTATTTGATGAGTTTACCCAGTAATTAGCAAGATCCATAATCAAGACAACTGATTCTTTTCTACTGGGGAATCTAAGAAACCAATGCATCTGACAACAGTGTGCAGTCAAGTGGAGTGCAACTGGCTTGCCTGGCCACAGTAATGCTAGTAGGGCTGGATAAGAAAAAAAGAGAAAGCAGTCATTGTGCTAATAGCTAAATTCATGTAAAAATAAAACAATATTTAACCCATAGGAATAGCAACTGTGCTGTACCATTGAATTTGCTGGCCCATGATGATGTTAGCGGTGAACACAACCAGACATGCTGAGCTGTACCTGGCACAGACAAATATTTTTGGTACCTCAACTCAGGCTCCAAATGAACTTATTTTTAATAACTGTGTTATTTACCATTTGTAAATTATATTTAGCTTTTTTTGGTACTCTGATAGCAGATGACAGTGTTGGCATCTGGAACATTTTGGGCTTGTTTATTGTTTGGCTTGTTGATGATGGTTAGCAGAAGAGACACTTTCAGGTTCTGTTCAAGGAACCTCAGGGCTCTCGTTCAGGCCGTTCAGCCTAATGGAATTAAGCCTGACATGTTCGACTCCATTTCTTTATAAAATAAACATAAAACAATGGTTTAGATTTCTAATAAAACTCTTGAACCATGTGAGACTGAAAATTTCCCTGTTCCTTTACACATCTGTAAATAAAGACCATAAAAGAAGAGTACAACAGGATAAATCAACACGAATTTGAAATCCACTGCAGTATATTAAATGGTGAGGTCTCACTGAAAGAAAGGGCGACCCCGCGGCTTCTTGTAGTTTGAAGCTAATTGTTTTCGTCAGGATGGGAACGTCTGGAAGTCCACTGCAGTATCCCACCAGCAAGGCTTCAGTAACTGAGCTGGCTTGTGGAGAATGAGCCCACTTTGTAGTGACACAGCGGGCTCAGACACCACCTATTCTGCTCTCCAAACTGTCATGCATAACAACTTCATTGTGCTAAATTGAACTTGAAAGCAACCAAAGGCTATGAGAAGGAGAGGCTATGAGAAAAGCGTGCTGTCAGAGCTGGCAAAGGCTGACCTGGAAAGTAGGCTCAGGGACAGGAGAATAAAAGACCAGGCCCTGTGAACACAGCATATTGTTTCATTTTAAAGTATGATTCCCATACCAGCGAAAGTCCCAAATGTAATGTAAATTTATTTAAATAGATTCCGCCGCTTAAAAGTTTGCCAGCCGCTCTTATCCAACTTTCCCAGCTCTCTGATTCGTTACTTACAGTGGGAATATAATGTCATATAGTCATCATTGTAACAGCTTCTTTGCAGGGGCACAATGATGATTAATAGCTAGAAGCAAATTTTCACATGGGCTCTGAAGCACTATAGCATTAAGCAGTCAAACACTCCCAAATCCCCCTTTTCTGTTCCACTGAAAAGTCCTCTCCTTGTACCTTGCAGATATGAACAAAGCCTATCTTAATTCCAATCAGCTTTTCCTCATTCAAAGAAACTTTCTCTTTTTCATAATTGATTCATGTGCATTTTTTTCTTCAGTCTTTCTCTGAGCCTGAGATTATTTTATTTTTTTTTTTGCTGGGGAAAGCAGGAAATAATTTCAGTAATAAATTGGTTTGCTCTGTTTTTCCCTCTAAAATATGTTTCTAAACATTTCTCAGCTAGTTGAGCTAATGTACATTAAAGAGAAACACAATGCTGAAAAAGAAGAACTTTCTCTACATTAAAAGATTATTGATCATGAGTACTGAGGGATGAGCTCAGAGAAACAGATCTAGTAATGCGAGTCAAAGACTGGAGAACAACAATAAGCTGCCCCTATTTATTGTATGAATTTCCATTCCCATGAGAAACTTACAACTGAAACAGGCATGGATCAATTTCCAGAATTATTTCAAAGAGAAGATAACTTTGAATAGAAATATTTTATCGGAAATATTTGGAAATACTTTGAAATATTTATTTTTATTTTACTGTTTGTTCACTGAGGTGAATTTATTAATTTTCTACAAATATCCTTTCCACTTTGATAGAGCAAAATAGCTTTAGAAATGATTCAGTCTTCCTTTCATCAGGTTCTGTATGGTATATCTACACTTTGAGGGAATTACACCTGTTTTACAACAAAAAGAGCACAGGGCAGGTCAGCAGGATTTAGTTTTGATTTTTTTATTTGGGAAAACAGTTTTGAAGATAAAGAAAAATTTCAAAGCAATATTAGAAAACCAAAATTTACAAAGAATGCCAGTCTGTTTTGCTCCCCCTATGGAGGAAATTGGTTACAATTCCACATACGCATCACGTACACTGTTAATGTTTGCCTGGTAGACTGTACATTGTTGGTGTTCCACTCATGAAGTTCTGTACATCAGATTCGATCTGTAAAATCCAGGAAAGAATTTCCTTGACATTTACATATTAAATACAATGTAGACAAGAATGTATTTTGAAAGTAACTTAGTATCTAGGAATAAACAGTATTTGCTGAAATCTCTTCATATAATATGAGGGATGAGAGAGTAAATACATACAGCATCAATCTTCTTTTTCATACACCTTTAGGAGAACACTATGGTCAAGTTATCTATAAATTCAGCGAATTTATTTTCTAGAAGAAGTGAAAATTTTCATCTCAATTTTTTTCCCAATGTATCGTTTTGAAAAATTTGAAATATCTGTGAATATTTTCAATTGTTTTCCATTTGTGGAAATTTTTCATTCAGGTCATTTTATTTCAGGGTTGAAACCTTCTAATGAGATATACAGCATGGCAGTTTGGGTTTATGATTTTCATTGAAAATTTCTTAAGATTACTTAGGAAATAATATTGCATATCAAAATCCCTCAGGAGATCAAATTTCTACTCAAATTCTTTCTGTGGCAGGACTTTGCATACAGATTTGGTCCTTTTGTATGTTTCAGAGATTTTCACCCTGATGTAACTTAGCAGAATTACACATCATTTAATATATGTGACTCAAGACTTGAATCAGGCTCATAGGATTTTTCTCAAGTGTTACTAATTTTCATGGAAGTAAAGGCTGTATTACAATGTTGGGGTTCTTTTGATGTATCAGTGTATCACTCCTTCCACTTAACTGAAAGATCTACCTCATTCAATAAAAAAGTTACATTGTTTTCTACAAGTGATTTCACTTTTGACATTTACTAAAATTTTTTTTACATTTAATTGGAAAAGTTAAAAATAATGCAAATCCACATACATATCAGTGATTTGTACTGAACAACACCTGCATTGCAGCTATTTAAGAGGGACTACCGTTGGAAATATTCCTGGGGAAGTGGAAATCTAAACCTGCATATGGATGAGGTTGATCCATTCGCTGGTTTATGGACACCAGGTTCCTCAGGTAGAGTCACAAATCTACCCCAGTGTCCCTGTGAGCAGTGTTTTGTGTTTAGAACTCTGAATTTGCTGCAAAATCTGTAAAATCTTGTGTAGTCGGTGAACATAGACTATGGATCTGAGAAGCCTTATACATGTTGTTTATTTCAGCCAACACGTAGAATACGAACATACTCCCAATAACCTCAAAGAGCCTTATGTTAATAACTGGTATGAGGGGCTAAAATCTCAGATGACAGACCCTTTTCAGGATGTGTCAGCACGAGCACATTCAACATGTCAACACGTTCATGAATCCTAATGTACCTTTTGGAGTACAGCAGAATCCCAGCACAGCTAGGGTTTTACAGCTGGGAGTCTCGCAAAAACACATTTTTTCCACTTTTCAGTGCTATGTATGTGTGGGTTTCACAGAGCTGAGGTTTGTGTAGCTGCAAAGTTAGATGGGAAAACTCCTTGCACCAGCAGTCTCTAGTGATTTGTGGGGATAAGTCATACCAAATAATTTGCTGAAAATGTTAGATGGATCCTACTCAAGGGCATGGCCAAATATTCTTGATCCTTCCAGAAGAGTAGCCCTGAATCTCAGGCTCATATCTACACTGTGAGCTGCTCAGACACTGACTTCAGCTATCTTCTCTCACTTTGGAGAATGCTCATTCCCCTTCCACCATCAGTCCCGAGATATTTTGATATGCACCAAATATTTCCACAGTTTCCCCAGCACAGACATATTCATACCCAAAGAACACATACCCAACAGGTACAGCAGTTGCAGGTTTGCAGGTTAAATTTAGGAAAATATTGAAGTACCTATACTAGCTTTTTAGTGGGAAAAAGGGTCAAATTTTGCCATCTTTACTCATGCTGAATGATAACTTAAGAATTCAATGGAAAAGCTGCTGCTGTAAGTAACCATACAACAGGAACAGGGGTCAGAACTACTTCTTCATGGTTTTGGTAGCCAAAAAGTGACCATTTTTTTTCTTTTCTACTCTCATTTGCACTAAATTGTTTCTTCCCTCTTTCTGTCTTCAGTCTTATTAAATTTTTCTGCTACCTATTCTTCTCTCCCCAAACCTGTTCTCTCACATGATTCTTCTCCACCTCCATATCTTTTTTTTTTTCCCCAGGAATCCAGAAATACCTCATTCTTGTTCCCTGTGCAGCCACCTGAACTCCTTCATCAACTTTATCCACAACCCTGGAAACTTGTCCATATCTCAGCCCTTCTTTTGCTTAGAAGCAGTCTTGCAGTTTGTTGGCTCTTTTTGAGGAAGCAACATGTGGGCTTGCTAGTCCTCCATTCTCAGGAGCTTTTAGTTGCCTTTTTAAGGTCACAATATTATGCAGCAGTGGCACGCTCTCTGTGCATTGAAGATCTCAGACCTGATGTGCCTACTAAAGCGGTGTAATTCTCCCTGTAAGGGCTAACATTTATAAGGAAGAAGGGTGTCTGTATAGACCTTCAGCTCTTCCTGTCTTAAATTAAATTTTCTCATTGCAGATCTACACAGCTGCACAATTCCGAGTTATCCAGTTTTATTATCTAGTTCCAGATCACTACTTGTTTCCTCTGTGGGCTGTCAAAGTTGTGATGAACCTAGATTTAATAGCTAGACTAAAATTGAGCCAAAGCTGGTGAACAAATACATTTAATTGTCTTGGGAAACAGCACTGTGAATGTATTGGCATTACATTTTGTGCTTAGTTTCTGATGTAACAGCCTCTGTTGAACAAATGAGACCAAAAGCTGTAAAAAAACCCCAACAATTTCAGTTCAGAGTCTACCCAAATATCCAGAGAAGAGCTTTTTACTTCCAAATGTCAGCCCTGAAAGTCATGAAAGATAAAAAAGTCTTGCTGAAGGTTACCCTAGAATAAGCCTCTATTTGCCACTTTCTGATTTTTATTTTTGCCCTGGTTTCTGCATATTCTTTAGGTGCTCAGTAAGAGCAATAAATCCTAAGTATCATTAAAATCCTAGACACAGATATCCCGTGACATCATGTATCTTGAATTATTCTTTTGGTCCCTTGTTGACAATTTCTCTTAACTGCTCTGAAGACAGACAGGGTTTTCCATCTAGAATTTGACTATTCCTATTGTCTCCCACTCTCACCTCCCACCTTTACTTTCTGACTCTCATGGATCACCAGCCTTTGTATGCTTATCCAACAAGATACCCTCTCAGAAAGGAATCTCCTCCCAGGCATAGCACATATTATTCCTCCAAACTCTTAAATTAAACAGTCCTCTGCAAAGAAAAGGAGCACTTTGTACCCTTTAGGAAATCAGGAAGCCAATGTGTCATCTATCATGGATAGAGTCAGCACATGTTGCCTCTTGCCCAAACATCATGTAAAACAAAACTCAGTAAAGAATGGGAGAGGATGATGTGAGTAATCACTGAGGGGAACTATTGTGACAGGAAACTTGCATGTATTGTGATAGTGGAGGAGAAAAGACTGAAAGAGGACATGGAGAAGCTATGGATTATCACCACTGATGATAGGAAGGAAGATAAAGCAGATGGCTACTGCAGATACCAAAAAGAAACAGTAGGATTAGCATATCAACGTGTCCTTCCTTTATCAACTCACAGGATACAATCTGTTCACATTTTCACATTGCAATGGGCTTTTAAAAAGTTTTAAGAGAGGCACTGGAAAATTGGAGTGGCTCCAGCAAAGGGCCACCAAGGTGATCAGAGCTCTGGGGAACCTGACATACAGAAAAAGTGGAAGGAATTGGATTTGTTTAGCCTGTGGACAGCAAGGCTCAAGGGTTCAAAATAATCTCATATCTAAAAAGTTGTTACAGAGCAGAAGCTGTCTTTGCTTCATAATGATGCATGGCAACAGGACAAGAGGCAACGGGCACAAGGTGCTAGAAGGGAAATGCTGTCTGGATCTAAGAAATTCTTCACTAAGAGTACTCTTAAATATTGGAACAGTTTTCCGAGGGAAGCGGTAGAGTCTACCTTCCTGGAAATATTAATGTTTTGGCTTGACAAGGTCCTGGATAACCTGATCCAAGGCCCAGAATGCGAGGCCAGATGATCTCTAGAAGTCTCTTCCAACCTAGACTTCTGTGTCCAGTTCTGGGGTCCCCCGCATAAGAAGGACATGTAGTTGTTGGAGTGAGTCCAGAGGAGGCCATGAAGATGATCAGAGGGCTGGAGCAGCTCTGCTCTGGGGACAGGCTGAGAGAGTTGGGGGTGTTCAGCCTGGAGAAGAGAAGGCTCCAGGGAGACCTTGGAGCACCTTCCAGTGCCTGAAGGGGCTCCAGGAAAGCTGGAGAGGGACTGGTGCCAAGGGCAGGGAGTGATGGGCCGAAGGGGAATGGGTTCCAAGTGCCAGAGGGGAGATGGAGATGGGATGTGAGGGAGAAATTGTTTGGTGTGAGGGTGGTGAGAGCCTGGCCCAGGGTGCCCAGAGAAGCTGTGGCTGCCCCTCCCTGGCAGTGCTGAAGGCCAGGTTGGCTGGGGCTTGGAGCACCCTGGTGTGGTGGGAGGTGTCCCTGCCCATGGCAGGGAGTGGGACTGGATGGGCTTTAAAATCCCTTCCAGCCCAAACCAGTTGGGGATTCTGGGATTTTCTATGATTCTGTGACTTATACTAGGACTGACTATAGTATAGGGTTAAAAGTTTAGAATAAGGCAAATTGTAAAGGCTAGGTTAAAAATTAGTCTTCATTTAAAATATCAAGATAACCCCATGCATTTTCAAATTAAATTCATTTAACAATGGTAAGCTGTGTGTCAGTTCTAAAAGAGTTGTGTTCCAGGCCAACATGCTCAGTTCTTCAGACAGTGATTATCTACTCTCACCCCAGATCTCTCTGCCTTGTAGGCAGCTCTGTCAACTTATCTGTCTGAGCTGTCTATCTGTCAAGCATGAATAAGATACTGTGAGCTTCAGTTAATGTAAATAAGTTACTTTGATGAAAATGTTTATTGCAACAGCAATCAGACAATATAATTTTGAAAAAACTGAATTTTAATTGTTTTAATTGTATTCCACTGTGACTGGTGTCACTACACATCTTTTATTGTATACCCCCTTTGATTTTAGCTGATCACACCCTCTTTATTTGTCTTTCAAATCCTCCAGTCTCTCCTCTTTTAACTTTGATCATGAAATCAGCTAACACTTCCATTTTGCTGCCTCTCATTTCCTGTTCTTTATTTTACCATTTGTCCTAAAACAGTTCATAGGTTCTCACATCTTACTGCAGTGACGTGCTCTCAGCATCATCTCTACTTGGAACTGATCCTTCTCTGTGATCTTTCACACCAAATCCCTTTTCTCTCTCGACCTCCACCCTTAGCTTGTGACCTTTCCAAGACTTACAAGTTGGCAGTGTCTCTCATTTCTGCAATGCATTCTGTTCCTCACTTCTGACAGTGTCACTTCTATTTGGATTACTGTCCACAGCTATGCTTTTCTATAATATAAACACTTGATCTTTCTTCTCATCATTAGTATTTTCCTCTTGTAAGACCACAGACACTACTTTGTCTCCCACCTCTGAAGTCTCATGTTTTTATGCTCTATTGCCGTAGAATTAAGAGAGCTGAATACCAAGTGATTTCCCTCTTCTGCATGTTTTCAAATGTTATATTTGTTATATTTGTAAAATAACTGTGCTCTGTTCCCTGCTCAAATGCTGATTTTGCAGTCTTTTCTGCCTTTTCTACAGCTTCGTGTCTCTCTGTTCTTGACTCCCCTGGAGGACCCAACAAGTTCTCTCCTCTTCCTTTACCATCATGCCCACCCATGTCCCTCCCTGTTTCTACACTCTTATCTCCTTTCCTAAGACCTTAACTCTATTAAAACCTGATGGTTTTGTGCCCTATCCTGCTCTCATCTTCAGGCACATGATGTACTCTTCAAGGAGAAGAGGCTGGGCAGTCGCTGGAGGTCTCTGGAGAAGATGAAGGGCACTTCAGGAGGACTGTCTGAGCTGCTGATGCCAACTTCTTGTGCTCCTGTCCCGAACAGGATTCTCACGTTGGTACAGAGAACTTCAACATCTGATCACCTTTATTCTCTCTGGAATGAACTCCTCTGGCAGGCTGGAGGTTTACTTAAGAAAAAATAAAGAAGAAAATAGGAAATAATTTAAAAACATGCAAATGCTGATGGTCTGCCCCTCCCTCCTGGAGCAGACCTTATATCTCCCAGTAATTTTCCTACTTCATTGAGTAGTGCTGGTCTACCCACCAGCACAGTACTTCTTCCAGGGCACCACTTTTGAATGGAACTTCCTATTCCAGCTTTATTCAAATAAAACTGTTGGGTCTGATCTTCCCAAATGCAGAAAATGTAATTTTGGAATAAGATATGAGGCGACCACAGCTCATCCTTGGTTACGAACCATCCTGGGGCTCATATAGATTTTGATATGTTAGATCAGCCTGAAGATGATCTCAGTGACCTTTTTGTGTGCCATGGGAACTACTACACTGGGTAAAGATCAGGGCAATAATTACATATTTTGCCTTGTTTTATCTGCCTGATCATAACCCCTCCCCAACAAATCACTCCTACAAATCAGAAATAGCAAATGGCAATGTAGAGCAGAAAGCCACTGCAGCCAAACTAGTGGGGCCTGCCTCTCAGATTATTATTTTTTCTAAGTTATGAGTTATTACCATAAATATAACTAATAAGAACATGACCCTATCCTTTTAGGATTCTGCCAGAGCAAAGGTGAACACACATAACTCAGGTTTTCCAAATGAATCTCAGCTTGTTCTTATCAGCCTACTCTGGCAGGTGCTGAGGACAGAAAGTACATCTGTCAAAAAGGCATAGATCCAGTTGAGAAATCACCTGGCTATTGGGGCTTTCTCATACAAGGAAGAGGAGAGGAGTGGAAGATGCTTGTCCACTGTCCGTCTTTCTCTTTGAGAAGGAGAGAAGGAATTGTGAAAAGTGAGGAAAGTGTAAGTATAAAAACCGTTGTGTTTGTCCAGCCAGCTGAGGATGACAGCATTCCCTCAGAAGGCAGAACGGACACGAGTAGCCCTTGAATCACAAATCTTCACTGATCCAGCCATGAAATATCACAACGAATACCCTTGAAAAATTGATTAAAGAAACTTGGGTCATGTCAAACATAAAACATAAATAAATGTGATACTGAAGAAATAAAGAATACTCTAGATCTCTGTACGTGGGTGAGGATATCTTTGTCTCAAGGAGGAATTTGATTTAGGGACTGGAAATGCATTAATATCTATTTTTCTACATTTATGTATTTTTTGTTTGCTAACTCAGAACTGACAGTATGCCAATTGACCTACAATGCATGAAAAAGTGTCCTTTGTATTAAATTATATCAATAACAATAAAATTATAGCATACTGACATGGAAAACGGCACAAAAATGGGAATAAATTTGGCATGAGGGAAGGTGGCTATTTTTATCTTCTCCTGTGGAAATAACAGAGTGATTTTTTTAAGGTGAACTAAAATGAAAAACAGGGAGCAGGTCTATTTGTATTAGAAAACTTGAATGAACTGCAACTTCTTTTTTCTGAGAAGTTGAGGTGAACTTCTTTTTGAGTCAGGCTGGCTCAAATAGTGGGAAAAATAAGAGAATTGATGTGCAATGATCATTACATGACTAAACTCTACCATTTGTCTCAATGAACCAAGTATGAACTTGAAATACATAGCATGTCACGACAGAGGGATAAAACAACCCTGCAGAAAAACAGACAGAGCAAAAATTTTTAAAGATCACAAAAAAAACTTGCACTAATCTGTCAGATGATTGTTCATGGATACGATTTGGGACATGCAGCAGTCTAAGCTGGGATGGGATTGGACAAAGGGCTATGGAAGTGGAACATTCCCTGTAAAATTTCTGTGTTTATTTTATGTGTATTTATGTGTATTAACAACAAAAAAAGAGAAATCTTTAACTCATGTTTGAGCCACTTTAGCTTCTTGGTGTGAAAAACTTGTGCTCTGATGCAGAGATACTAGTTTGTTTTTTGACAGCTCTAGGAAGCAAATTCTGTGAACACCAGGAATAATATAAAAATTGAACATTACTGTCAAGCTATCTAAAAGGAATTAAACTTTCAATATGTAGGTAATAATGCTACAACCTACAAAGGTGTTATAGTATATTATGTCTAAGACAGTGTATTATAAACCCACAATTTTTTCTGAACAAAGAGTCTTTGAAAAAGCAACATTTCATCAGAAGTCTTGGTAAATTTACACCAACGAACTTAATAAAATTGGACCTAATGCTACTCTTAAATCTCATAAAATTGCCTGTATTTTGACATTTCCTGTATTGATTCATGTTTCCCCATGGAAATATACCAAAGTCAAAAATAGAAAAATCTTGAAATCTTTTTCATGCTTTTGATAAGATACTTTCTTCAAGTATTGTTTAACTTGCAATCACTCTTCAAACCACGTAGAACAGAGTGTTCTCTTCTTTCTCCATCCTCCAAACAGTTGTTAAAGTAAAAATAAAGCAATTGTAGTATCACCTACATGGCAGGCAACTCAGTTTGCTGTTTTGCTGCAAAGTAACCTACACATGCCAAGGCATACAGTGAGGTCTCTGTGCCTCTTAGAACAGAATTACTTCAAGGTGAAACTTTTATTTGCAAAACTTACAGTTTCATTTCCCTTTTGATGGAATAATATTTTTTTAAAATGAAGTTAACTGTTAATTTGATACGAATCACAGCTTTTGTTTCTTGATATAGTAGCATTTCTCTGTTATATAAAATATAGAAACTACAAATTTCCTTTCTATTCAAAACAGCTTTTCACTGAGTTTCATGTGAATAGACTAATCTTGGCAATTCTTATGATCTTACAAATTCTGTAAGTTTTTTCTTCTTGTCACATTTCATATGAATTGAAAAAGTATTTAGTATGAGTAATCATGCACACCACAAAACATTTGAGTACTTTGTAATCTTTTTGGTCATTTTCAGGTGGTTGAGATTGGGTCCAATTCTCTGTTGAAGAGAAAAAGAATTGGTATCTTGTCAAAAAGAAGAGTGGTATTTAACAAAAGAAATATTTATCTTTAGCTAGTTCAAAATCTTCCAGGAGGGTAATTATGTGAAACTTTTCTTGGTTTTGTTGCTTCCTCTCCTCCTCAGTTTGTCTAGTGTTCTTTATTTTTCCACATGTTTACTGTTCTTTAGATTTTTATAAAGGAAAGGGGGGGAAGGCGATTAGACCATGTCTGTGTTAAGAACTAGCTTCAATACTCTTTATTGTTAAGAGTGTAACCAGATGCTTAACCAAAATACTTGATCCTCTGTGTTTCAGTCAAAAGCTCCTTTTTTAAACCACAGATAAAGCAAGGTCAGAGAAAAGGCATACCCTTGCTTTGTGAACTGAGGGAGCTATCTGGGTGTGTGTTTTGGAGATACATAACTCCCCACATAGGAATAAAGCTAATTCTGGGGCCAGTTTCAGGTTCGATATCTTTCGCTGAAAGTTGGACCTTCTGAAATCCAATGCAAGGTAGGGCTCACAAATGGAGATTTTGTTCTGTGGGGGTGTAATTGCACTAGTCAGCTCAGTTCTAAGCCCTTAGATATCCTCTTACCCTCCTTTACTGTGTACAACATCACTGTAATCAACCAATAGAACTTTATGAAGACCTAAACATTGTCTATATAGGCTTACCTGTGTACAAATTGACTCTATTAGACTTTGTATTAATTATATCAGTCAAGACAGAATTAGAGAAATCTTTTTTGTTTTATTATAGCAGGAAATATGAAGATAAGTGATACTAATGGTGTAGAAAGAACTTAGTTTACATGCAACTCTAGAGGAACAATGGTCGTTTTGTTGTGTTTCCTTTTATGCCTAATCTCTGCTACAGAGTGTTATAAACATGGTGAAATTCTTCTCCTCCACAATTTGTCCACACAAAATAAGGTCAGTTGTTATTCTGATTGTCCTCCCTGATATTGATAAAATTCCAAAGTATGCATGCTACATGGTATGTTATCTTATGTGCTGCAACTATCTTAGCCAGTTATACGTGATAAGTTCATATATTATTCTGTCTCCTCCTCAACCTGCCTTAAACCATTTGGCCACAATCCAATATTTTCACTGATTTAATTAAGTTTCAGATTTGTTCTGTAGTGAACCTGTCCAAGGCATCACAAACATGGTGTCTTCCTTCACCAACGGTACATTTAGTTTTATTGTTCTGATTTTTTTTTCCTGCTTGGCAGCTTAAACAGCTTTGCTGTTCTGCTTGCATAAGCTTCACAGACTGTGCAGCAGAGCAGCACAATGAATGGTCAGACTCCTTTGACCCACACACTGTCAATCTCAACCTTCAGATAAGATCTACCATCAGCACTGGAAAGGAAATACTCACAGAAGCACTTACCCTCATGCATTACCCAGCCAGAATCCTGCCTAGGGGCATGAGATACTTCTTTCCTAGAAGGTCATGTTGTTTCTAGACATGAAAATCTGACAAATTTCAGGTTGCCTATCCAAGTTTGTCTGGAGGAATGGGGAAGGAGGCTACTGGAGCAGCAAACAGCAGCCATCCCTGCTTGCTTTGCTTGTGTCCATGTCCTGGAAAGCCAGGATGTCATAGAATCACAGAATAGCTTGAGTTGGAAGGTCATCTAGTCCAACTCCCCTGCCATGGGCAGGGACATTCCCCACTAGACCAGGTTGCTCAGGGCCCCATTTCACCTGACCTTAAACATCTCCAGGGACACGGAATCCACCACCTCTCTGGGCAACCTGGGACAATATCTCACCACACTCATGGTGAAAAACTTGTTCCTTTATATCTAACCTAAACCTGCCCTCCTTCCGTTTAAAACCATTACCCCTCATCCTATCACAACAGGCTCTGCTAAAAGTCCTGTCCCCATCTTTCTTATTTACCCCTTTAGGTATTGAAAGGTGGCAATGAGGTCACCTCGGAGCCTTCTCTTCTCCAGGATGAACAACCCCAACTCTCTCAGCCTTTCCTCTTAGGACACATGTCCACTGCTTCTGTGATGAAGGGCTGAAGGGCCTGGTCCTTGAGGCCATCAGTACCAGGGCTGAGGAGAGAAAAATCATAGTTCCTCAGGCCTTCTCTGAAGAGCAACCTTTGTTCTTCAGAGCTCTGTGATGAGCTATAACATGGCTACATGTTCTGCTTTTATATGGCACTGTCACTGGGTGATGAAGTTCAGTTTTGCCTCGATAACTGAGAAGCCTAGACTTAATTTTGTGTGTAAGAGAAGCCAGTCATGGACACTGCTCATGGTCAAGCCTGGCTATTTCTCCTCACCTGCAGCACTATCATGGCCAAGCTCCAGCAAGTCTGTGGGTCAGGCCAGGCCACCAGGCAGAGGAGGTCCAGTCCTATGGGTCTTTGTGTTTAATTGTTAAGGAAAAGTCAGTGCCACCCTGTCCCTGGAGGTTATAAAGGTATCTCTGTCTTCTGTTCTTTTAGCTGTAGCATTGTGTGTATAAACGTGCTTTAAAACAAGTAAATCTAGTTTGAAATGTTGTTTTTCCCCCCTCCTTTTTTCCTAACCTTATCTTTGAGGTGTTTCTCAAGGAATTAGTATGAAAATTTCAGGCTGGTACTTTTGGTTGGTTTTATGGTTTTTTGTATGTTTGTTTTTCTCTGGAGGTGGGAGGTGCCTCAAACCAAGGACACACTTTTAAAACCGGGGGAAGTTTTAAAACCCCCGCCAACTGGGGAATATTTTCTTGAAAATCTATAGCAAAATCTGAAAATCCTCCAGTAGAGTCTGTGAAACTGTGGAAAAGAGAAAATACATCAACAATGCTAGCGGATGCTTTGAAAACCAGGAATCAATTCCCTCTGAAACTCTTGAGATCAGATTTTTTATAAAATATTATTTCAGAATAAAAATTGCAACTTCATTTATTTTCTGTCTAAAGTTCAAATCATTAGACTGTATCCAGCTCTCATTATCCAGCTTTTCCTTGCAGCCATAAAGACAAGGAACTCTCAATTTTTTAAAAATAAAAACAGGGATAACTTTTCTGTTCCAAATTTCTTCTTTTCACATAATCATTTGGTTTCCAGGAATACACTTCTCTCTACTGTCCCTGAAATACTATTCAACTGCAGCTAAATCATGGGAGTTAGATGCGCCACAAATGAGGCTGTTAGTTAAAATCTATATGGGTGTGATCAATGTGGATAGATTACACACTATAGCCTTTGGCTAAATCAGAGATCAAGTGCTGCACAGAGATTGCCTTGCATTCCCTGGCCCTGTACAGACCAGAGGATAACTCCTACACCCATGGGATAATTGCACTTACAGTAGTTTCAGGTTACTGGAGGCCGTTGATATCAGTTGACCGTGCTGAAGGAAACAATAATGCCCATTTAGCTCCAGACGCAGTCCAGAAGTTCTGTGGAATGCATGTCATCCCCATCCCCAGCACGCTGGCATCTCTTCTCTCACTTCAGGACACAGATTTTCCATTCCCACTGAACTCACGTAGCAAAAGCAGTATCACTGCACAGGGAAGGGGAGAAAGCTCTGAAATATAATCCAGTGAGACGAGGGGTATTTTGGCCAGAGAATAAGGAGAAAAGTGGCATATGAAACAGAGGAAATTTGAAATAATTTTGTATTTTCTTGGAAAAAAAAAATCTCTTTTTAGTCTCAAATATAGAATAGATATTTTTAATTTTTAAATTTTTTTTCTGTTAACACCTAAAGGGAGTAGCACATCCCCACAAAATAGAAACACAGAATCATTTTGGTTGGAAAAGACCTTTGAGATGACAAGTCCAACAGTTAATGCAGCACTGCCAAGGCCACCACCAAACCATGTCCCTCAGCACCACAACTCCACGGCAGCCTGTGCCAGAGCCTGACAACCCTTTGGGGAAGGAATTGTTCCCAATATCCAATCTAAACCTCCCCGGCACAACCTGAGGTGGTTCTATCACTTGTTGCTCTAAGGATCATGATGGCTTTTTTTGAGAAACACAGGTACAGGCGTGTAATGACAGTCTTATTTGTCCTAGATACACCAAATAGCAGAGGTGGCAAGATAATTTGTTATCTTAATTTGATATCATCCTTACATCAGCTGTATAAGGAAAGGAGTTCAAAGAGAAATAAAGTGTAACTGCAGGGAACTTCAGTACACCAAATCTGACCTGTGCCTGTGTGATACAGGAGTATTGCCAAGGTAGACTCAGCAGCTCTATTTCTAGATTTTCTGCAGAAAAAAATCAGATTTTTTTCAGAAAGACAAAATCTGGATTGCTTATATGAAGTGTGTGGCCAAGTCTTGTAAGCAGCTACCAGCAGAAGAAAAGTACCACTCAATTTTTCCAGATGATTCCTTCTGTCAGTTAATCATGACTGTAGGATCATGATCAGCAGAACTGAGATTTACACTGAAAAGGAAAATTCAATTTCAGAATGATTTTTTTTGAAGAAAAACATGCAATTTTATGAATACATGAAGAACTAAAATTCTATGATTTTCTGACAACACTTTTAGCACTGAAGAAATTAGACTGAAAAGATACACATACTCTCTTTGAAACTTCTTAATTCCCTTTTTTGCTTTTTTGGTTGTTCCTTGGCACTTGTTTTTCCTGATTCCTCCGTCACTGAGGTGGGGAATAAAAAGAGTGAAATTGGGAGACTTCTTTTTTTCCTGAGTGCATCCATTGTGATTTCCTTGCACTCTATGTGATATTTGTCTTTTCTCAGTGACTGAAAACTGAGGACACTGAGGGCAAGGCATGCCATGGAGTTGTTGCTGGAAAGGATTTTCTCTCTCTGTCTTTCTGGTTCCTCCACAATTCCTGCACATTTTGGTCTCAGCTCATGTACAACTCAGTTGTAACTCTGGGTGAGAAAATAATTTCTTATTTATGTTTAATTCCATTTCTTTGTTCCCATATAGTGAAATACAATTAAACATATATAAGAAATTATTTTTCATCCAGAATTTGCAACTGAGTTGTATGTTCTGTAATGAGAAAAGCATACAAACTGTGCATATGGGAAAAATAAGAGCAGATCAAGACAAACAGAACAAAATTACGCTATTTTCCCTTTTATCCTTCCTCTACAGCACTACAGCACCTGAAAACCATTTGGGTCAGAAATTTATAGATAGGTAAACAATGACCTCCACTTCATAATTATTGTAATACCCATAGATATGGTGTCACACTCAGAGATCACACTATACTAATCTTTCTTACAACGTGCTTTTTGGCAGTTTGTTACACGTTGGCTCTGCTGGTGAGCATCCAGGCTTTCTGCCAGTAGAGTTCAAATGAAGCTATGTGGGATGCTCTAGCTTAGATCAGCCTACACCACCCTCTTGCATCCCACTCTCTGTCACTTGGACAAGTCAGCTCCTGAAGTTTAGTTCACACTGCAGCTTGCTAAAGACTCATAGAATCGTGGAATGTGCTGAGCTGGAAGGAACATATCAGGATTCATCGAGTCCAACCCCTGTCCCTGTGCAGGACACCCCAGGGTCACACCATGTGCCTGAGAGCATCATCCAAATGCTGCTTGAGCTCAGGCAGGGTTGGTGCTGTGCCCACTGCCCTGGGGAGCTCTGCCAGTGCTCCACCACCCTCTGGGGGAAAAACCTTCTCCTGACACCCAACCTGAACCTGCCCTGATTCAGCTCCTGCTGTCACCCCCAGTCCTGTCACTGTCACAGGAGTGAAGAGATCGGTCTCTGCCCCTTCTCCTCCCCTCATGAGGAAGCCACAGACTGCAATGAAGTCACCCTTCAGCCTCCTCCAAACTGAACAATCCAAGGGACCTCAGCTGCTCCTCATAAGACATCTCCTCCAGATCCTTCCTCATCCTCGTGGCCCTTCTCTGGGTGGTCTCTGATAGCTTGATGTCTTTCTTATATTGCAGAGCCCCAAACTGCACACAGTGCTCGAAGTGAGGCCACACCAGTGTGGAGCAGAGCAGGACAATCCCCTCCCTTGCCTGGTTGGGCCACTCTGTGCTTGATGCACCCCAAGACAGGGTTGGCCCTCCTGGCTGTCAGGGCACACTGCTGGCTGATGTTCAGCCATCAACCAGGACCCCCAGGTCCCTCTCAGCTGTGCTGCTCTCCAGCCACTCCTTCCCCAGTCTGCCCATACCACCAGGGCTGCCCCATCCCAGGCGCAGAATCTGGCACTTGCCCTTGTTGAACTTCACGTGGTTGGTGATTGCCCATCTCTCCAGCTTGTCAAGGTCTCTTTGCAGGGCCTGTCTGCCCTCAAGGGAGTCAACAGCTCCTCCCAGTTTAGTATCAGTCACAAAGTTGCTTAGAATCCCTTAGTGTTCTGCATCCAGGTCATTGATAAAGATGTTGAAGAGGACTGAGCCTAGGGTGGAACCCTGTAGAACCCCACTAGTGACCGGTCGCCAGCCTGATGTTACTCTGTTCATCATGACTCTTTGTGCCCAACCTGTGAGTCAGTTGCTCACCCATCGTGTAACAATGGGTATTTGCTCAATGCTCCACATATAAGGAATAGCAGGAGGTTTGTATTTTAATGGGTTGATGGTGTATAAGGTCTGATCTTTAATGTCCCTTCCAATTCAAACCATTCTATGATTCTATGATTCTATAATCCACCCTTCTGCCTTTCCACTGCCACCCATGAACAAGAACAGAGGAATGGATCTGTACTGTCTATACTATCTGTACTATCTAATACTATCTATACATAAATAATAAAATTCAGGTATTAATAGAATGCAGGAAATAGCATAAACTTAAGTTCTAGAACGGGAAGACTTGAAAAAAAATAGTTTTGGTTTTCTCCCTCAAAATTGGACTTTACAATGTAAAATGACATAATGATGTTATGGTGAATGCATTTTCTATACTGAAATTGTCACAACAACACTATAAAAGGAGGAAGCTTCTACAATAGCTTTAATGGAATGATGACTTTGTTGTTTATTTATGACCTTTTTCATGTCAACAGCATTAATTACCCATTGCAATGTCTGCTTCCTCCCTGGATGAGACCCACAGCTATGTGACATTTAAGTTGTGAATATCATCATTGTTTTGGGCTGAAGGGAGAGTTACTTGATGTTGTGACAGCATAGATGTGTCTGCCAAATCTTTTCAAATTATAAATAACACGTATTGAGACATCTTGTACAAAAATGTTATCTGTATTGAGCAAATACAAATAAATAAAGACTTTGGAGAGGAGTGTCCTGGCAGATACATCTGCTGTGGTGAGATGCATCTTGCAAGGTTCTACATTCCATTTGAGGTTGATCTGTAACAGTCTCCTCCTAGGACACACGAGTACTCCAACAGCAGTAACAGCTGCTAAGCAAAAGAAGAGAAACTTGGAAATCATCAAGGGGGAGGCTGTTTTTCCTTTCAAGAAAGAATAAATAACCAACCTCACGGAAACACAGTAAAGCACCTTATAAAAGTAATCAATGAATGAAATTAAGCAGACTCAAAAATATAATCCTATTTAACCTATAGAAACCACAAAAAAAGGAATCTTAACTTTCCTGTATGAGTATGTTACATATACATTTTTATTAGCTCATCTCCAATAACAAGACTCCAATAATTGGTTGAGAAGCGATCTGTCAGTACAGTAAGAGCAGTTGCCAAGCAGGAGCTGATAGTCAGCCTCAGTCTTTGCTAAATTGTACCATCATTATTCCTGCAGCTGCAGTGCAAGTGCAGAAAGAAAATGAAGCTCTCATTATTTTCCTGTGCTGCGCTCTTCCTCTAGGCCATGTGAGGTCTGCAAGGGGGTTTTGAGGCCCACCAAACCGTTTCCTTGGAGGCAACATGGTCACAGAGGACTATAGCAGTTTCATACCACAAGCTCTTCCATTGGAGCCAAGGTTCAGAAGACCACTTAAGAGTCAAAAGCCACTGTGGGTTGTGGTAGGGACATGAGATTGGTCCCAATTTGGCCTGAATTCTTGTGTTGAGCTAGATCTAGCCTTTAGAGTCTGTCTCCTGAGCCCAAATGAGTTCTGTGTCCTAGACAGGTGCCATGTGTCCTGGGTACCATGCTCACCTGAAAGCAGATGGCACAGCAAGAATTTGTTTGTTCCTGCAGGTTGTTTCAATGCTCAGACAATAGCCAAGCAAACAGTCAACAGCATCAGTCCCCCAACACTACAGTAATGGCTGTAGATTTAAGCTTACAAAAAGAAAAATAAAAAAAGCAAATGCCTATAACTGGGCTCTTCTGGTTTCTGAGCCCTGAGGGTTGGACTCAATTAGAATTTATGACTAGATATTTTCAGCTTTTATTTTTTTCTGTTACAGGAAGAATCCCTCCATCCCCACCTCCTCAAAATGCAACAATTACAATAAAATCAGGAGCCCATAATAACAACTGAGTCACATGTACTCCAGCCAACCAGCACACACATATACATGCAAAATAATAATACTCTAAGATCAGGTATTGTGAAAAAAAGAAAAAGGCAGAGGTTTCAGGGTTGATTTTTAGTGGATACTGGAGAAAAGTTTGCATAGGGCATTAGGCTCAAATGTGAATCAACACACCTACCACCCCAATATCTTGGTTCTGTAGTCAATGGAAAGAGTTAAAAGTCTCTAGATTTTATTTAAAGCATCTAAATTAAACACCTAAAGTCAAACCGTGTGAATACTCCTGAGGAGAAATGGGGATAAGTGACTTAAGATTGCTTGTATTTTCACTAGGAGATACCTAGCTACTCATTTTACCAGTAATTTATAAATATTACACCAACGGTTTTACATTCTGCTAGTGAAATACTGACAAGGAGAGTTTAGCAAAGGAAAAGGCAATATTAGGAGTCAAGAATCACGAGTCTAGCCCTTTCATGTTTGACCTTCATGAATACAACACAATTTGTTTGTTTTTTAATTTGAAAGTGTGACAAAGATCTAAGCTTACAAAATTAAAGGCAAATACAGATAATCTACGAGGGCTTAGCTATCATTCAGGTAGCATCTTTAGATGCTACGGGGCAGTGGGGGAGATGACAACAGTGGTCACATTTCAAGGAGAATGAATTCTCTCTGGGAGACCCCAAGGTTCATCATTTCTCATTTCCATTCTAACAAGCTCTTTTTCATTTCTTCTGTCACATGTGGCATTCACACTACGTCTGAAGTCAGCCGAAAACTTTGGGTTTTTTTCATGAGGTGTTTGAGTTTTAAACCCTGTATTATGTTGAATGAATCTCTAAGCTCATCAACACCTGTGTCTCTTTCTTGTGTTTTTCCTCTTTTTTTTTGTATTTTGTAGTGAGTGGGAACTCTTATTCCAAGTTAATTTGCTTTAAGTTTCTACTTTTTTATAATTAACACCCAGAACCTGCACGTTTTTGTGGATTTTTTTTAAGAAAAGAAATTCCTGATGGCTGCAGTCCATTAACAAAGTCTCTTTGCTCTCGACTTACTTGTTTTTAATTGTGACCTTGCTTATAATGAAACCATTGTTGCTGAGGACAGAGTTTGCTACATGAACTTAAATCACTTTGACTGGTTTTCACATACATTGGTAAGTTATGGAAGGTGAGATATCTCTTGGAGCTGACACATATGGAATTGATCCTGAAGCAATCTTGTGTTCACTGTTTCACGTTCAAGACACTATATTCAGCTATTGCTTTTGAGAGAGAGCCCCAATGGAAAACAAAAAATGGTGCTTGAATATTAAGTGATAAACAAGATTTGAGGCAGAGGTTAACTACTGGATTGGCAAATAAAGTGCAGACTCAGGAGGCTGACTCACATATTTGCAGATAAGGTGCTAATTTCATGAAGTAGGAATTTGAAAGTCCAGAATTGGAAGCTCAAAATTCTGGACAGGGTGTAATTGTATTTAAATAGATAACGTGACATTACAAGAGAAAAAAGAATTAAGAAAAACTGAAATTATTAATTTCATCTTACATAATTAAATGGAAAAAAATTATAGCATTCCATGGTGTTATATAACAGCTATTAGAAGTTTTAACTAAAATTTAATGCTTTTTAATAGATTTTCTTGTGTGTTTCACTTTATTTAATTGTTACCTAACAATCATAGCTGGTTCCTGACCAGTTTCAGAAAGCTATTATCTATGACATTTCTACCACTAGGTTCTGCTTTTCCTGTAAGCTTTACTATTAATGCTCACACCCTAATAAAATTAAAAGTTTTATCAGCAGTTTAAAAATCCATTTATAACTTGACTGGTAAAAGCAGAAAATAGAAAAACTGATTGTAAAAAATATGTAGGTGCCTTGTGACTTGCCATGGGCTAGGCAAAATAGATGCCTTAGCAGCATATTAACCATTCTGCAAAAAATTAGAGACGATCATTCCCTGCCTCCAAAGATGAATTGTCTAATAATAAACAACCCTACTTTAGACCTCAATGTGATGGACAAAAGAAAGATTTAATCTTGGCTGCTGCCCAAGAATCAGTGATTTTTTACTTAATTGCATTCAGTGTGATCAAAGTAAGGAAAAGTTCAAGTATTAACACGGCATATACATCATGCTTCCAAACTGGAAGTCTCATGGACAGAGAAAATGTAAGGATATGTTAGAGAAGAATGTTTAGAATTAAAGGTATGAAAGAAAATTAAGAGTTCTACAAGAAGAATTAATAAGACAGCCAAAAATTGTGATTATGTAAGAAAAACAAGCAACACTATCTTTTGGCCACTAAGCAAAGTGAAGGCAGCATACAGACATTAAAAAAATAAAATAAAATGAAAATAATATGTTACAGTGAGGTAACAAAGAAAATGGATTGCGAGAAGTAAGAAAGAGAATTTTTGTGTAGGTAATTGAAAAGTATAAGACACGAAGAAGAGATTCATGGTATCCTTACAGAAATAAGGAACCAGAAGGATTTGAAAAAGACAGAGATGGAACAATAAGTTGAAAAAAAAACATTGGGAACAAAACATACACTACAAATATTGATATTCTATTAGCAAACCTATTAGTACACAGGCAATCCAGAAACAGTCAAAATTATTTCTATTCTCCATTTGGAAACAATAAGGACATTCTTATTACATTAGAATATCCTTTAATGAGGTTAATAACTACTTTCCAATCAATTAATAGGTGGTAAACAACATCTGTCAGTGGCTTCAAACTACTTTTACCTAAGAGTCCTAAAAGTCTTGGCTGGGGAGAGCACTCGTTTAGTGATGTTAATTTTTAATAAACTTCGACATATCAGGGAAATGGCAGGAGACTGGGAGAACATTGTTGTGCCCGTATTCAGAAAGTGATCCTACACAAGTTATTTGAGTCAGTGAGAAAAACAGCTGCTTTTGGAATCCTTAGATAGGGAATTAAAGGACAGCTCACAAATTATCAAGGGAAATTAATTTTGTCAAAGAGACCTAATTCCTGAATAAAACTACTGCTATTGTGCTATGTAAAACAAAATCTACCCACCCTGCCTCTCCCAGCCCCAAACAAATAAAGGGTAAAGGGGTTTAGAACTGGCTAACAGATGCTTCTGAAAATAGGATTGTGAAAATAGGAATTTTCTGTTGGCAGCTACAGGGAAGAGGAGCACTGCTGGTGCATTCCATCGATGACTTGGTTGTGACTATAAAATCGCTGGTGACGTAATAAACATTGATGAGGACAATCAAATAAAGCAGCCTGCTTCGCTGAGTAAGTGGAGTCTGTTCTGACTGTGTGATACAGATGTGTGAAAGTTGCGTGTGGAAAGCAAGCTGTGCCTGCAAAGTGTGGGACTACACCCTGGTTGGCAGTGACAGAATAAGATCTCAGTCTCATATTGAATTCCAGCGTTGCTGTAGGAAGGAAAGGGTGGTGATATCCATGCAGGTGTATAGGGCTTGTCTTTGCACTCTGCCATGGTAAAACCATCATTGAAATAGTCCAGTCATGGCATCCTTTTAAAAAAAGATGTTGCAAAGTCAAAAAGTCAGTAGAAAAGTCCCCACAAATGACTCTTAAACTGATGATAATGCTTTGCAGTGAAAGGCTTAAAGATTCCATCCATTCAGTTTATCAAAATGTAGATTGAGAGGGGATTTAGAATCGTTGAACCCTGGACTGGTTTGGGCTGGAAGGGACCTTAAAGCTCATCGAGTCCCACTCCCTGCCATGGGCAGGGACACCTCCCACCACACCAGGGTGCTCCAAGCCCCAGCCAACCTGGCCTTCAACACTGCCAGGCAGGGGCAGCCACAGCTTCCCTGGGCACCCTGGGCCAGGCTCTCACCACCCTCACACCAAACAATTTCTCCCTCCCATCCCATCTCCATCTCCCCTCTGGCACTTGGAACCCGTTCCCCCTCGTCCCATCACTCCCTGCCCTTGGCACCAGTCCCTCTCCAGCTTTCCTGGAGCTCCTTCAGGCACTGGAAGGTGCTCTAAGTTCTCCCTGGAGCCTTCTCTTTTCCAGGCTGAACAACCTCAAGTCTGTCAGCTTGGCTCCATACCACAGAATCTCCAGCCCCCTGAGCATCTTCATGGTCTCCTCCACCTGCCCCAACAGCTCCATCTCCTTACATTGCAGACTTGATTACAGTGTGTACCTACTCTCATGGGGAAAACCAGCTGGGTGCTAAGGGGCTCTTTAATTCAGCAGAGAAAGGGATAGGAAGAACTAATGGCTGGAAGCTGAAGCCAGACAGATTCAAATGAGAAATTAGACACAATCTTTTGCCTGGTAAGCTGATCAGTCCTCAAAAAAATTACAGAGGGAGGCTGCAGGATCTCCATTTCCCAAATGAAGACTGGGCATCTTTTGGAAGACGTGTTTTAGCTAAACTCAAATAAGAGCTTAGTCAAAGAGCAGAGGTCCTTGAGTTTAGTGGAGGAGAGAACAGATGAAAAGCAGTGACCTGTGATGCTCGGAAGGTCAGATCAATGTGATCTGATGAGTCATATCAGCCTTAAGCTTTGGGAATTTATGGGTCAATAGTAGTAATCATAATCTAAGTCATAATACAATCACAAACACAATCACAATCTCAAAAATAATATATTTATTGAATTTTATGTTGTACTTGAAATTTAAAGGGTCAAATCCTGATTGAGGCGTAGCCCAGGAAAGTGGATTATCCTATGAGGAAAAGAGGTAAGATATTCAGCCATAAAATTTCTCCCTATTCATCCAAGGCCCTAAAGAGACATAGCTTCTGATTGAAGACTGGGATGACATGAGGAGACAGTTGACCAGATGCATTTTTGTCACATGAGGTGCCCTGCTGTCTTGTGGTGTAGTGCTACCCCCATAATCCCTGGAAGAGGACCACAGTGGCACTTGAGCCTTTTGTGCTGCTTCTCTTGGTTCTCCAAATATGTAATTTCTGTGGAGTCTCAGCACCTGCACTCACTGCAGATGGAGCCTTCTGTGCAAACCTCAGGGGGCTGGACAGAAGGGATTACTCAGAGATATGAGTCCAGTACTTTCTGTCATTTTTGAAGAACTGAATTGACTATGGCATTTCACCTTGAAAAAAAAAAGCTGCTTGTAAATATCTGCAGTCAGGCCTTAGATGAAAATTTCACAAAGATGCAAAGTACGTTAATTATAACCATCTTCTCCTTGACCTGCCCACCACCTTTTGTCTAATGAGCATCCACTATCAGCTTAAACATTTCTAAGTAAACTTCAACGTATCCTGAAAGCCACTCTGAGGAGATTCACATTTTAGAATTACAGTAATTATAAATCTGAGTGCCTTTCTCCTGTAGCCTCAAGAGTGGGGCACAGATAAAAATCTCCACTGGAGCCTTTGTGAGGAGAAATTACCCCAAAGCTGTGGAGTGGGTGTTGAATCACAGTGGAGTACATCACATTTTTACTCCTTGGCTTCCTTGGAGAACCTTCTCTGGGATGTGGGAGAGGGTCCACATTCTTGTTATCCCTACTGCAGTTTTCCTTTCTTCCTAAAAGGGAAGCAGAAACCCCAAAATTTCCTGCAACACAATTAGAACTAAAGTATCATCCAGTTCTTTGCTCATTTTAGGAGAACTTAGTTACATGTTTTCCCGATTGTTCTGTAACTAGTCTAAAAATAGAAACTCATTGCACATAGCTGCAACACCGCTGTAGAATTTGGCATTTCCAAATGAATATTCCTGGTAGTTGTATCCACTATATAAAGGACTGATCAGCTCTTACTATGCACATTTATTTGCCTTTGCAAGCATTTTTTTTTTTTTTGGCTGAGGTCTGGGGGAAGATATATATTTTTTTGTGGTTTAGATAAGAATTGTCATGGTTAGTGTAAATTTCATTATTTTAATTTAATTTTTGTGTGTCCCACTTAGGGCAAAAGCCCTTGACTATTCTGTATTTTGGGCATTTTCCTTTTTTAAAGGAGCAATATTTGTGTTGAAGATGTTCACATTTTGTTCTTTTTTGATACATTTTTCTGTTTTTACCCCCACCTTTACTGCAAAGACAGCTACAGGAAAAAAATAAAAGAATTATGAAGGAAAACTTCTGAGAGCAAATTAAAAATATGGTGGAAACTGGCTTTCACCTGTCTTCAAGGCATTAGGATTTTGGTTCTTTTTGTCACATTAGTGTTGAGAAGCTGGCAATGTCATTGCTTCCAGAATTAGTAGCTGACAGTTCAGCCCAACAGGATTATTTGCATAGTTGAAGTCAAGCAAGTGCAGGAGTGTTTGCAGAACCAGACTTTAATAAGCAGCTACACACTCGCCTGCAAGCTCGTGGGGTCAGTAATGAATCACCTCCCCTCCGAGGGCAGCATAGATCAGCTCCCTGGCTGCTACTGCAGAGTGTGGTCAGGCACCAAAATTGCAAGTGTGCTTTTATCTTCTGTTTCGCCCTCAGAAAAAGTGTGGCCCTGACATTGTGACATCTCTTCTGTGCTCAAGCGTTGTTCTTTCAGGCACCTGTAGAAATTCTCAGAGGAGATCATGGGCAGGTTTGTTAACTCGGTTTTCAGTTCAACATCCTGGTGTAACGAGGAGCTGTATAAACCACCTCTTCTAGACAACACCCAGAGGACATCAGCAACACAGCAGCATTTAGAAAACACACAGAGCGGGCACACAGAGAAGGAAAGCTAACTCTGAGAGCCACTTTTGGAGAGTTCGTGTGGGTGAATCTCTCCAGAAACACACATTTTATCACCAGGGATGCTAACTGGGAGCTGATGTGAAGATGATGATCACTTCTTGATGAAGTAGAAGAGTGGTGGTTTATGTGCCAGATGGTCAGCAAAGGCTTTCATCCCCATTTTTCTTGTAACTTTTGCAGTTTTCGTCATTCTGGATTTAATGCTTTTGCTTTAACATCCTTCTTCCAGGACCACACCAACCAGCTCCTCCCCTAACCTCTGACTTCCCTCAGATCCCCAAGATCATTGCAATCTTAATGAGGTGTGTTTAAAATAAGAACTTTTATGTATTATATAAATCAGGCTTTGCTGGCCCAACCTCCAGCAAATAGTTGCTACAAGCATATTACGTGTTGGTAGGATTCCACACTGTTTCGCAATTCAAAGAAATCATCCACTGTAGAGTTACTCCATTGGTTAAATACAGGTCATGATCATACAGGACAACACAGAATCACAGAATCACAGAATCATAGAATTATTATGGTTGGAAGGGACCTCCAGGATCATCAAGTCCAACCTTTACCCCATCACATTCCTGACCATTGGACCATCAGACCATGGCCTCAAGTGCCTCATCAACCCGTTTTTTGAACACCCCCAGGGACGGGGACTCCACCACCTCCCTGGGCAGCCCATTCCAGTGCCCAACCACCCTCTCAGTAAAGAACTTCTTCCTAATCTCCAACCTAAACTTCCCCTGGTGGAACTTGAGGCCATTTCCTCTCGTTCTATCATCAGCAATTGGGGAGAAGAGACCAACACCAGCCTCACCACAACCTCCCTTTAGGTAGTTGTAGAGGGCAATAAGGTCTCTTCTCAGTCTCCTCTTCTCCAGGCTAACATGTTATAGGTGAGCTGCCACAGTGAGGGTCTTACTTTTCACACTGCCAAATTTCTCACTGTATGTCTGCAGTGACCTGATGTTTGCATTTAGCTGTCATTGATGGTACCTCCACAAAGACAAGGAATACCCCTAACATACACAGCTCTCAGGTATGGCATTTATTTGTAGCTGACCTCACCCTCTTCCCTGGGCTGGGACAGGCTGCAATGACTTAGAGCAGACTTCAGTGGGGTGGCACGGATATCTGCCACTGGCTAATTAGATTAATGGTGTTCATCCGGACTCATGGGTTTAACTCAGAATTTCCTTACATTTTTGGATTGGCTGTGGAACAGTGTAATTATGTAAGTGTGATTTTACATCTGAATTGAGGACACCAATACAATCCTTGACTATGTTACATAAACCCACATATTTTCAGTCAGTAGAAATTCAAACCCAATTTTACGTTTATAAAAAAAAAAAGGTCTTTGCTTAATAAGCAAGTTTATTTATCTGTGCCAAATACTTATTCCATACTCATAAGATCTGGGCTCTGAAAAGAGTTCTATTTTACTTCAGGCACAAAATACAAATGATCATTTTTAACTCCTAGTCTTTCCAGGTTTGGAATCTTGCAACAAAACCAAAAGATATTGACTATTATTTTCTTCTGCTGCTGCTTTATGCTATATTTAGGAAATTCTTTGCCAGTAGCATTCCTAAGTAATGGATTCTGGGCATGCATAGTATGGCATGTTTTGTTGTAAGAGGAAATATCTCAGTCTTCAAATCCCACTTATTATCTTCAAAAAATTATGAATTCTCCATAGGGGAGAACAATGTCTGTGCCCCCTGCAAAACTTTCATTGCCAGTGAAAACTAAGCAAAAATTCACGCCACATCATGAAAGTGCGAAACAAATCAAGGAAATTAAATTATTGGCATCAATTCTGGCTGTATCTGCTAAATATTTTCTAAATCTTCTGAGAAAGAAAAACAGAAGGCAAACTCGCAATGAATGGAAACAATAATGGTCAGTAGCAGGAGTTGCATGTTATTTGAATGGAAAGTAATTTATCACATGTGAAATAAAAGCTTTTTATTCTTACATTTCACTGCCTGTAACAATCTTTACAATGTATCTGTGGAAAAGTGAGAAACTGTACCTCCATTAACATATGAATACTTGACACATCAAATTGGTTGTACAAAAACAGAAGGACATTTGCTATTGGTGTATGCACACAGACAAAGCAGCCATTCGGGGGGGTGGGGGGTGTTGGGGGAAAAAAAATAATAAATGGAATGGTGTGGGAGTTTAACCCCTTGTCTGTCTCTCTGCTTTCACATGGGGCAGCCTGGCAGAGTGGCTGGAAATTCCTAAAAAACCAACCCTGAGCGTGCAGGTTAAATGCTGCAACAAACATCATGCACATTAAATTTGTATTCAGGTGGTAGCAGGTCATGTGATGCAAGAAATGCAAGAAACCAGCCCAGAATAAGCGATTTTATGTGTTTCTCCTGTGTGTGCCTGGGGTGGGGGTGGGGGGTGTCGCACAGAAATGAACCATTGCCTGTGTACAGTTTTATTTCATGGCAACAAGATCGCGGGCCTTGGGTCAGATGTGTGAAACTATTTCTCAAAGAAGCTGCATACATAATTGAGGCCCTATGAAGGGCTCTCAGTTGAAGTTGCCAGGCTACATTCATTTCAAAAGCAGAGCCATTTGTTATCAAATTTAAATTAACTCTCTTGGCACCAGGCACGTAGTTTGAAGTGGAGCTTCTCAGACCGTACTCGCTGCCTGAGGAAGGAGGGACAGTGCCTGCTCACCACCAGCAAGTTATTCTGTAAAGGATGGAAATCTTACCTGTACTTAGGCTTGCAAAGCAGTAATCTAAAAAGAAGATTAATTTCTGAGGGATACCTTTTTGTTTTGCTCTCTCTTAGAAGCCACCATAAGCCTCTTTTCTTCCATTCTTACCTTTCCCTATAAACAAACCCCCGAAGTTATGATTTCAGCTTTAATTTTGGGAACAAATTAGTAAATCAATATTTATTTGGGAATAAATGAGTAAATCAATAAATTAGTAAATCAAATTAATAAATCAATTAGTTAATAAAAAAATTAGCCTGCTCACCTCCAGCAGTGTTATTCTGTGAAGGATGGAAATCTTACCTGTACTTAGGCTTTCAAAGCAGTAATCTAAAAAGAAGGTTAATTTCTGAGGGATACTGTTTTGTTTTGCTCCCTCTTAGAAGCCACCAGAGTCTCTTTTCTTCCATGATTTTGGCTTTAATTTGGGAATAAATTAGTAAATCAATATTTGCTGCTGGTTTTCTGCAATTATGTTGTGACTAGCTTCACCATTTTTTTTCAATTTTTTATTTTAAATGGGGCTTCAAGTGCTTAAACACACAGATTAACAGCTCCAGATATTTGTATTTTTCAGCCCTGCATGACCTACAATAGCCGGATGTGATCCTGCACCAGTAACACTCGTGAATATAACTCCAGTGTGACTTCTGTCACATTCCACAATTACCAATGAGGGAAAAGATGTCTGGACTGCACTGAGTCTCATTATTTCTTATTTATTTCCTTGAGCATCCAGTGTGCCATGGGTTTTCTGAGCAGAGAGATGTCTTTGCCCCAAGGAGCTCACATCAAGCTCACAAGCAACACGTAAGGCTTGATGATGCCATCTCTGAAGTAGCAAAGGGCAACTAATAAAAGCAAACACCCAAAATCACAAACATCCAATCACCACATTAATCTGCTTTTGCTGAGCTTGTGTCCCTCCTCTTTTCTCTTTCAGTAAATATTTTAGCAATTTAGTGCCCATGGCAAAATATTTCTGGAAAACAAATTTCATATCCTGGAAAGAAGTCTGTTTGCTAGAAACTCCTGGTGCCCTTTCTTGATGGAGATGTTGGGCACTCCTGAGCTCAGCAGGAACATACGTGTGCTTGAAGGCAAAGTGCTTTGGCCTAGATTCTTGAGGGTCATTCTCCAACCCTCAATGAAATCAACCAACTTTGAAAGTGGATACTTTGTTGGGTAGAGGCCAGAGTGATCACCCAAAACTTCACAGTCTTAGCTCCAAAAATAATTAAAAAACAACAACAGGTACAGCAGCCAAAGGCAACTGATGAGTACGATGCAGGTATTGAATATTGATAATGAAGTCAAGAGTAGGAAAAAGCCCCAAACCCAAAGCTACTTTGCAATCTTCTCACAGATATGACAAGGGATGAAAAAACAGCTAAATTTATCAAATAAATTATTCATCATGAATTATTTGCTCTGTCTAGCCTTCAATTAGGTTTACTCAGGCTAATCAGTAAAGATATGCCGACAATTAAACCCAGCAGAACATCCCAGGCATACACATAACGTGCTTGTGCCTGGGTGCCTCACTATACTGTCTTGGCCTTTTGAGCAAGAAAAGAAAGATTCACCTACTTTTGTAAACTCTATATAAAAGACAATGATTTTTCAGTAAATTCTTTTTCCAAGTATTAAAAGTTTGTGGTTTTAGAGCTTTTGAAACTGACTTCTTAAATCAATTTAACCTGACATTTCTATTTTCATTTCTCAAATTGGTGTCCCTAGCTAAGGCTTTTACTATCATGAAGCTTAACATACTAAGTTAAATATGGCATTCTTAACTATCTGTGTTTTTCCATCTGGAAATGCAAGCTCAGGGCATTTAATCTACATCCCTTCATCAACATAAGATGCTGATTTAATAGAATCAAGTCAAGCTTATTGTAGCTATTGAGAAGTGTGCTGGTCAGACTGAATTTTGTCTTTGCAGCCTCTGGGTTGAGAGAGGACTTTGTTTTAGTAAAGATGGGAATGCCACCTTACATCCTGGCACCACACTAGAATGACTTTTCCCCATAAAAATGGACTAACTGTATTTTATTATTCATATACAAAAAAGATGTAACTCATTTGTTTAAGCAGTTGGTAAGTGACTACCCTAAGTTGCCTGCCACATTAGCGAATGATCCCTCTTGTAATCTACACATGGTCTTCTGAAAAACAAGAGGCAAAGATAAACTGAGTTTAAAAGTGAGGAGAGTGATTTTACACAACAGAATATTTATTCTTTGATTTTTCTAAAGGAAGATGTGTGTATGCATGCCCCCACATGGCCCTGGATATTATTCTGAAACTACAAACCATTTGCTTATTTAAAGCCCTGTGCAACTAACAATGCTACAGAGCTAGTAAATCCTGCAAACACTCTTTGAGAATCTTGTTTATTTACTAGTGGAAGTGATGGACCACACTTGTGTATCCATGACAACATTGCAACATGCTGGAGCAAGACTAGGTCTTTTCCTGCTCCTGCAATAGGAGATTAAAAGTAAGAGGCTAAATCTTATTAAACAGCAGAAGGTTTTCAAGAGATAAAACATAAAGTTTATGGGAGCATATGATAGTGGTTCATGGCAATGTATTTGTGCTATTTCAATGCTTTCATTAGGTTCCTCCGTTGATTGTAAATAGCACTGAATGGTGAACATACCAGGAAAGATAAAACTTTGCAGTTCCTCCTGGAGTTTGTAATACAGGAAAGTGATTCAACAGCGTCAAGCCTGAATTGTTAAGAATATCCATTTTAAAGGGTATTAAATTGGATAATGCTGTAACTTTTATCTTTTCTTGAAAGGCGTTACAGGTTCTTTACTATTTTCTGTTCTCATGCCAAATGCTTTGATTAAGAACGTTATATGATCCAGTGGATTAGTAATGTAATTGCCTATTTATATTTATAAATCCATGTATTCTCTACGTGCATTTGTGTTTGCTGTGCTGTTGATATGTTAGATTGATATGATTGAGATGCAAATTATGTGTATGTGGTGGAATTTAGACATTAAATGAAAATTCAATTCTTTATAAGCCATTGTTTTTCTTACTGTTAGTCTTGATTATGTTGCCATTGCCTTGGCAAGGATTGTGCACTTTTAAGTTTTAGAAAAGCACCTTGAGCAGTTACACAAAATTAATTCTGTGCAAGCAAATCTATGTAATAAAGGAAGAGTTTCTTAGCTAGCAGTAGGCTCCAGAACAATATTTATCTTCCTCTAACATCTAATAAATAACACAGTAAGCCAAATTCTAGAATGGGTTTCTCAGCATTCATAGATTTAATTGACAAGAAATTTTGATTTAATACAGCAGATGTTCTCCAAGTATAATGTATATTCCAGACACTTCAGTATTTAAACTAATGCCTAAAGTATAAGGCTGTTACCTATATTTTGACTGCAAGATCAAGAAACTTTCCTGGTTTGATATTGTGTGTTACTTGAATCTGTCAGTTGATTCACTAAAATTAGAGATGAAGTGCAGAAACAATCAGTAAGCCTTAGGTGAGACCAGGCATCACTGTACATTAAAAAATGAGGATCGGGGTGTGACAGCTCTGAAAATTATATAGAAAACACCCCTTGAGCTGCATGGAGTAACTTCTTACTAGTTTTCAGAATAACAACAAAATAAAATACTTTAAAAAAATATAAGAAGAAATAAATTACTTCCATGGTTTTTCTTAATTTTCTATCCCATTGTCAACACATTATAACTGGTCATCTCTGCACAAAAATACCCAACAGTTTGCTTGTTAAACAGCTGCTGCTGCAGATACCTCTTCCTCAACTGGAAGAGACACACAGGTTTTGGTCTCCCTTTGATTGATTTTGATAATCTTAATTTAGGGTGAGAGGGGATTGCTTACACATCTATTGTTCAGGTGTGTGCTCGTACAGACACATAAACGAAGCTGTGAATTTGTTAGGGAGGGTTGGAATAGTTTTTATTGCTGTCTGGGTTAGCATTTACTCCATCTGTGAGGTCAGGAGGAGCCTTGTGCTAATGGCAGCCACTGAAATGACGATAATTTGCATTTTCAGCAGAGAAAGGAGTTTGAGATGGATCTCCCACAGACTGGATAAATGCTCTTCTTAGGCTAACTTAACAGCGTGGAATTTTTGGTGTTAGAAGAACAATATCTTTCAAGATTCTCTCTCTGATATTTATGCCAAATTTCCGTCCAAACAACAGTGTAGAATCCCCCCTTTGCAATATCTCTCTCCTTTCTCATGTCAGGCTTTGTAGACCATCACTGTTTGCTTTCTTCAAAATATTTCTACAATGCTGTTGTACAGAAATGTCAGAGAAAACTCCTAAAAATGAAGATAAAGACCTGGTCAGAGAGGGGGTCTCTGTCTTCCCCATAACACAAGGAGACAGGAATGGGATGGACTCCCTTTAGACAATGTTGATCACCCTGGTTGGTATTAGAATGTAAATATTTCATATTTTAAGCGTTAGGCTTCACAGACAAATAGTTTCACTAATCGTACATCTCTGATGATCCAATCTGACTTGCTGTAAGAGCAACCAGGTAATACTGTTGAGATATTTCCCTCCATTATACTGATTGACTGGAATTTAGGCAGATGGAAGAGGCTCTGAGTGATCTCTTTGATTTCTGCAGTTAAAGAGGGGTGCATCTTCTTTGGCAACTGCAGGGAGGAATGCTATACTTGTTGCCACTTAGAGGCAGGTAAGGAATATTACAACCTGTGAGAGATCTAACCAGAGACAATAATAACTTGCTTTAAGGTCCCTTACTAGAGCTTGTTCAGCCTGCTCAAAAAGCTGATTAATCCTCTGGACACAAGTGTTACTTTGCATTTCTTGGCTCTGCATGCACCCATCATTTTAAACACTCAGAAATGGCCAGAATTAGGTTGGCCAGGGTGGTCATCAACACTTGGAGGGTTTGCTCCCAGACATTTTTCCATCTAATCTGAGAAAATGTGTCTTGGCTTTGGTGGGTTTGGGATTCTGGTTAAACAGGAGCACAGATCACACACTTTTAAGGTTGCTGTCAGGTTGGAGAGAAGACTCCTGAACTAGGCAGAGGATGCTAACTAAACAGGTAGCAACTTTCCAACAAGTGGCTATGATGGTATCTTCTTTACTAGTTTTGTTTTCCCTTTAATAGACACATGTATCTTTTTGGGGTTTTTTTGGTACACAATGTGCTGTTCCAATGCATTAGCATTTTTGGAATTATTTCTTTCCTGTACCTAAGCTGGGATATTTTAAAATCTTTCACAGCATGGAGGAAATATCTGGAATTCTTTTGCCCACCCTGCAGATATATGTCATTTCATTTTCAGCCAGGTTTGTCTAAAAATACTTGATTGTTTAGCAAGTTCATCTGCAGGAAATGTTCATTTTATCAGCTATATTAATGCATCCTGAAACCAGATATCCTTAGTGTGTTTGCACTGGTAAATAATAGTTTGTAAACATTCATAAACAACAGTAGATTAAAATGCAGGCAGGGAATCAATTAAAAAGCAGGAAACAAATTAAGGGAGGAGTGAAATAAGTTACAAATGAAAATTTAAAATAGGCATCTCAAAATACTTTTTGAAAAAGTAATATATTTTAAGAAAAGATAGCATGGTGTGGAATTTATATGAAATTTGAGGTCAGATTCCTGAAAAGAGGTGTGCTGACATTCACACCAAAGCAATTTCCTCAGTTCCCTTTCACATTTGCTCTCCATGTGGGAGAGTACATGCAGGAAAGCTGGTGAAGGGCTTGGGGCACAGGTGTTATGAGGAGTGGCTGAGGGAGCTGGGGGTGTTCAGTCTGAAGAAAAGGAGGCTGAGGGGAGACCTTATGGCTGTCTACAACTCCCTGAAAGGAGGTTGGAGTGAGGGGGTGGCCAGTCTCTTCTCCCAAGTGACAAACAATAGGACAAGAGGGAATGGCCCCAGTTGCACCAGGGGAAGTTCAGGTTGGATATTAGGAAAAATTTTTTTATGGAAAAGGTGGTCAGGCATTGGAACAGGCTGCCCAGGGAAGTGGTGGAGTCACCATCCCTGGAGGTGTTCAAAGAACATTTGGATGTGGCCCCTGGGGATATGGTTTAGTGGTGGACTTGGCAGTTCTGGGATGATGGTTGGTCTCAATGATCTCAAAGGTCTTTTACAATGAGAGTGATTCTGTGATTTGGGAAGAAAAGGACTGCGGAGTACACATTCCAGTTTCAGAGCACAGTTGTGAACATCATAGCCATGCACATCAGATACTAACTCACAGGGTGAGCCATTTTAGCCTCAAACTTAATTTCCACGTCTCCCATCACCTGTCTTCGCTTCACCAGTTGTTCTCAGCCTGCAACATCACACTATCTTTGTGCAGCCCCTGGGGAAGGTGTGTGCTCAGCCTGGCCCTGGGCACACGTTACCTGAGCTGGACAACTTTGCTCTTCAGGGTGCTACAACACTCAAAGCAGTTTCCATGATCTGCATTGAATGTCCAGCAGTCATTCTATTGCAAATCAACAAGTTTATTATCCATAAAAAAAATAAAGTGTTTTATTGAGATAACATATTGAAATTACATTATAAAATTAAATAAATACTTTAAAGAATAAGTAAGTCAACACTTCATTTGCAACACATTTCCATGTATAGGCACGCATAAGTATGGAGAAGTTTTAAGGATTACAATTCAAACACAGGAATGGGGAAAAATTCAGCTTTTCTCAACACTACAGCTGTAAATTTTCTTTGTATTTTCTAAAAGTGAGGTATGGCAGTAGGAGAGACAAAGATGAATAAGTGGCTGATAAACTTGCATTTTTGACTAGTGATGTGAACAGAGTTCAGAAAAATAATTATTATAGAAAGAACTTCCATGGTCTACAGTTCTCTCCTCATCAAAATATTTCTAATGCTTGCTCGGAGATTCCAGCTACCAGAGTACCTGAGCAATAGTACTTTGTAAATAGTGCAATTTCTCATTTGAATCAGCTGTGTTAGAGTGACTCATGATAACTTTACTCAAATACATCCTACTGACAGGTTTCAGTGCGAGCATTTGTTATTCACTGTAAGATATAGTTAATAAATGAAAAATATGTAAGTGGTGTGTATTAGTTTGTTTGATAACATCCCATTAAATACATTGTTTTAGAGGATCTCATCTGACATTATGTGTTCAAAAGGAAAGCAAAAAAACCAAACTTATTTACCAGAGTCCAGATGTTAATATATTTGTTATTTGCATACATGTCTGTAGCATTTACATGGCAAGAAAACATCAAATGATTTCAAAACTCAGTGTATTATTTGCAATTACACAGTTGTAGACCTAAAAGATGCATAAAATCTCATATTAACAAGGCAATATGTAAAACAGTGATTTTGAGCTTACACCTTGTTTCTGGGACGATGCTACTGAATCTAGACAGAGTCAGTGATCCCATTTCAAAACTAGAAGCAACCCAAAGAGAATTTTGTTGAACATGACTCTGCTGTTGTCTTTGGCGACTGGAAGCATAAGTCACAAGATGGTACTATAAATTGAGTTGTCATTCATAGCTCTGGGCACAAGCCAGACTGATAGCAACAGTTAAATCATAGAAAGATTGATAGATTCTATTTGAAATGAAAATGCAGTGTCATTATAGCACTGTGCAATGCTAATCTCAATAGCTGAGTGGTTGACTGCTGTAGAGGATACTTAGACAAACCTGGAAAACACTGAGTTGAGGCAGTCCCAGTTGACCAATGTTGTCTTAGAAAAGGAAGAACTAACTGCAGCTGAAGTTCTCAAAAGAGACTGAGGAAGGATATCTGCTTCAGAATTGTGTTTGTTCAGTTGTCAAGTATTTTTTTTTTAATGGTCCAGTTGTGGAAGATACTGTAAATCCTTCACTACCTCTAAAGTTCATACAAAGTGAAATATTATGTTCTTACATCTGGTAGTGTTATATCCTTAACATTTTGCCAAATTCTCCCTGTATTTATGTAAATGTTGAAGATTTTTTTGTTTACAAGATGTTGGTACTCCCTGGAGGCACGTTTTAAAAGCCTGCAATGGGCTTAGAAACACAAAATACACACAGACAACCACATTTTCACTGTATAATGTAAATGACACCCTAAAAAAATCTGATAAAGCACAATATTCGGGTAACTTTCATATGAAAAAAAACCTCAAAAGCCAGTTTCAGTCTTTCAAGAAGTTTCAAAAGGATTCAGTATATCTGCATTTAAGTTCAGATCACTGCTGGCAAAATGTTATTTATTTTTTTCTTTTCAAACATTTTTATGTAAAAGTTATGTGCAACTTGTTTACATTAAAATTTACATGTTTTTTTAAAAAAATTCACAGTATTCATGTTCTTTTTTTGATCATGGAATATCTAGAATTTCAGTAAAAAAAACAATTTTGAAATTCATAAGCATTTTTCTTTCTTTTTTTCAACTGGTAGCTGTATTATACTAAAATTACATTTAGGAGGGACACTTATAGGAAAAATTTCTAGGTGTTTTGTATAGCTTTAATTTGGCTGACGTTATTTACAGAATTAATTGCAGAAGGATAAAGACGTGACTCAGTCAGGATATTGGAAATTTTAGTTAATTTGCACATATTAATTGTATTACTTAAAAGTTATAGGGCAAAGCATTTGTATTTAGTTGCTTTAAAATAGGCAGCTAAAACAATTTCAGATTGTCTGTAACCAGTTTAATTTTAAAAATAAGCAAATTCTCCTCATTTCCACTGGATTTTTAGAATATCTTAAACAATTTGTATTGATATTGTTTAACTCGTGACCTATTTACTCATAAGAAAAATTTAGTCCTGGCCTTGCATGCTTTCTTAATCAGTTTAATTAATATAGACACTGTCGTGAATAAACCAGCTCCAAAGTGATTAATTGCTTTATCTGCATGTATTCTGAGTGTATTTTGAATAGTAGCACAAACTGTGCTATTTTACAATAGCAAGTCTAAAATATACTATATTATATTA
>VZRW01003901.1:1870-14996 GCA_013398125.1 Aegotheles bennettii | reverse complement strand
TTATATTATATATAAAATTATAAAGCTTGAAGAATATATTTAACTTACTGATTCACTTCTAAGGAGTCAATATATTACCTGGGGACTGCAAGACCCAACATTGGCTCCTAAGAGAGGCTCAGCAGAGTAATTAATGACATTGGTATATCTAAAGATGAACACTCACCCCTGTTCTTACAGTGGTGATTCGGTCTAAGTTCAGTTGAGTTTTTCTTGATTTACCTCTGACACAGGGCTTCATATTTATGTGACATGAAGATGTTATTTGCATTAGCCTGGAAAGAAATATTAGGCTAAGAGAATGTACCAAAATTCGTCTCTTGGACCCAAAGCCTGTAGGGTACTGAGCTCCCTGGGCTGTACATGATACGTATATTTAAAACTATTGTTTTGCTCTATACTTGCCCATAGAAGTAAATTACAGCTACTTTTTTTTCTGTACAGTGCTCTTAAGTGTAATTACCTGTCTTCATTTTTTATAGGGGAAATGGGGTTTCAGAACTGACTCTCAACACTTGATGTACGTTGGGCAGGAGGCCAAGGCAAATCAGCATGAACATCCAGAAGAAAATGGCAAATACAAGAAAATAATAGCAACTTAATATGATTTAATGCCAATAAAGTGGTTAAGGTTAGTGGAAACAATCCTTGATCTTTCCTGCTTCTAATAAATTAAAGAACTATTTTATAATATATTATAGATGGTGTAGCACCTTCCAGATAGGGCTATCCATCAACCCCCATGTGGAAACACTGTCTTTTCTCTATACCATGACAGCCAAACTGTTGAGGAAGGCTTGTGGCAGAAGACAGAAGGCAATGAAGATCTACACTCTCTCTTCAAGAGCTCATTCCTGCTGTTTTCTACAATTTCCTTTGTGACCTTTCTTGAAATAACAGATACCAGCTCTTGCTCTAACGTGCTGTGATGTAGCCATCCTATTGATCCACACCTCCAAGTGGTTTAGGGTCCCAAGATGCAAAGCTTGACCTTCAGCAGTGCCTAGAGGAACCTGTGGGACAAGTTGTCTTCCTACACCATGTATGGAGAGACCCCGGTGGTACCCTGCCTCTTCCCTCCTCTCACCACGTTTGGGTGTTTCATATTAAGGAGTCACAGAAGTTGAGGTGTGACCTCATGTCTGACATACACTTCATCACCTGAGACCTTCCCTTGTCCTCACCCACTGCCTGACCTGCTGTCACTCGTACAGTAGTTCAGATGAGGTGGATGGAAAGAGTCACCCACCGTGGGACCTGGGTGGTTAGGCCACATCCTGAGTGGCTGCAGGAAGGCATAAAGCTCAGTGAGGTGAAGGTAGGATGCAAGCATGTGTTTCCTGTACTTCTTTTGGGATACCAAGTAAAACACAGAAAATAACAGGTGAGAGGTACCACTGACTCCACCACAGTTTTTTGCCATGTCCAGGCCAGCAGATGTTTTCCTGAAGATCCTGTCTGATGGGCGGTGTTGAGGAAGCCCAAAAGGCTGCAGATGTGAAGGAGACCCTTGCATGTGCTGCAGCAGGCTCTGGCAAGAACAACCTTAGTGAGTATCTTCAGGTATCTGCAGGGTTTGATGAGAGGCACTGAATTTTGAACTGTTCTCCTGATTATGAATTTAAGAGACATTTTACCAAATGCATTTCTCAATTAGTTGCCTCTGAAGTAATGTCAGTGCTGCTATAATACAAACACTTTGAAGAACTTTCGGCTGTAATTAACCATATCTCTAAATGGAGAATAAAATTTAAAGAATTATTTATATTGAGTTAAAAAATGATCCCCAAAAGATATTTAAGCTTCAATTTAGCTCATCTGATGTTTAAAATAAGATGGCAGGCACCTATGTTCACACATCTGCTGCTTGATCTTATCACCAACATCATCATCATCATTGTCTCACATCAACATAATTACCCTTAATGTAATGTATGAATTTAAATACAATCTGTAATGGCATTTTAACAGCTGCTGGAAAGTAAATGCTTACTTTCCATAGCCTGGTTTAAACAATGTTAGCAAGTAAGCATACAGCTGTGTAAGGATGGGAACTGTTATTTTACAGGAGACAGAGTGATAAAAACAAAGAATATAGTTGTCAGTTCACCATAGAATTAAACTCAAAACCAATTAAGCCTTGGCTGATTTTGTGTTCTGCAATGAGTAAGGAGGCTCGACTGGACTCACTGGCATTTGCAGATACCAAACTTCATTGTTTTTTTGTTTGAGATGAAAATCACACTATGGTTGTGACTCCTAGCATCAAGACGAATGTAAAAGTTTACCTCAATTCTGTTTTTAAGCTGGTTCATCGAAAGTGTATAATTTAAAAATTATAAATTGTGTGTCAGAAACCTAAATAAATCAAGAACAGTTATGCAGACATGTCCTTCCAAAAATCAAATCTGCTGCAAATGGGGCTGATGAGTATCTGGAGCCATGCAGTGCATGAAATAAGAGAAGCATCTCAGATGGAGCTTCCACAGGCAGATGCTTGCAATCACAGATTAATAAAATTAACCACCAGTTTTGACATGACAAGTCAAAGGTATCTCTCTGTAATGTATTTAACTCTAAATTCCCACTATTCAGAGGTTTTCTTTTTTAAAAAAGCACCACAATGTCTAAAACAATGATGCTGCTTGTAGGTTGAGGGCAACTCATGCCATTTGCAGCCATGAAGCCTTTCCATATCCCTTTGCTACTGAGAATGAGGGACCAGACTTTATGCAATGGGACAGTCTATAAAGGAGAAATACACACTGCCATCTAATCATAGCGACTGGCTGATACCAAGACCAATCCCATGACACCTACCTGTTGTCTACTCTTCACTGGAGCTGTGTAAAGCTACTGAAAAAATCACTCTGTTTTGGGGCTGTGCATTTTTTTTTCTTCCTGTGCTAAAGCAATACTGGACCAGATGCTTAGGGTGAGACAAACCTGCATCACAGCTGTGTAGGGTGGGAAGGAAGAGCATTTTCCATTAAATCCTGCTAGTAGGGAAGTAGAGATCTTTGCTTCTGGATCTTAGTAGGAAGTTAGAAAAAGTAAATTATGGGACTGTGAACATTGTGTGAAAATATAGAAGATAAGAGAGAACAGGTCCTCATTTTACTTTCACTTATCTGGATTAGAGGAATGTTCCTCTTGCATCATCTTTTCCTGTGGGATTGATGGGTGTGATGCACAATATTAGGCAGTCAGGAAAAATCAGTCCCATATTAGGAATTCAGAATAGTCTCGGTGCAGTTCCCAGAAGAACCCAGTTCTAACTGGACCTGAAGGGGTACACTATTTTCCTCTTGAACCTTCAGTCGGCAGTACCAGATATGTCATTAACAAGTTACCACTAATATTGAGTTATCTCTGCTCCATGGAGCGACCTCCAGAGAAAAATATCACCTCAAGGCTAGAAGATGTGCTGCTCGCGCTTCTGGTCACTGGCTACTAAAGACATGCTAAGAAAACTGAAATCAATGTATTTGATCTGTGCTGAAAATTGCATGATGTCCCATCATTGCTGTGAAAGAAGTTATTAGTTCTGCAAAAGCTACTATATCTTTTCACAGAGACACTTCTTATTGATGAAATATATATGAATTAAATTAATTTCTGAATAAAAAATTAACTGCAAAATTTAATGGATGGCACCAGGGTCCAAGTTTGGTATTCCAAATTCTCTTCTTTTTGCTGTTTAAAAAAACATGAATGAAAACATACTTCTTCTCTTCTCTTCTCTTCTCTTCTCTTCTCTTCTCTTCTCTTCTCTTCTCTTCTCTTCTCTTCTCTTTTCTCATGTTTGAAGTTAAAAGTGAGTGCAGAAAGATAATACCTTAGTCATGGATCATTTTGTTTGACATCTGTGGAGAGAAGCAGTTTACTTCATGGTATTTCTCTTGCAATAAAGAGTTAATGTTAACTTTGTTTTGTTTTGCTTTGTTTTGTTTAACAAATGAAGTATCTTAGCTGCATTCCATAAAAGCACTTAAGACTGATTACTGGGAAATATATCTACAGTTCTGAATGTTTTTGAAACAAAATATTTTAGCAACAAAAAGAACACTCTATCTGCATAATGAGATGTGCAGTTTGCACTGCTTTGAGGGCAGGAACAGTTCAGCTTTTGGACACCATGGGGCACAAAAAAAATCTCAAGAGAAGACACCACCAGAATGCAAAATCAGTAAAAATCTGATTCTCATTTTATTTTTATTTTTTTCTTCAGGGTTTCATCAATCGTGCCCAGCTTTTGAGCAAATCAATAATGCACATTTCACACATGCAGTGTTTCTAGTGCACGCGAGATTGCAAAGTGTGTGTTTCTTCATGCTGGGGAGCAGTTCTCGAGTCCTGAAGCCAGGGCTGTGGAGGAAGAACCCGGGGAGTTCTCAGAGACTGCTAATTTAAGTGTGCATTCAGGAACATGCATGAATCCATGAAGGTCAGAGTACTTGACTGAGTTCTTCAAGCAGGAGCAAGTCTACTGAGTTGATACAGAGTTAAAAGTAAATGGAAGATTGAAAGATCCAGAACACCCTGGGGATGCACACACAGCCACTGCACCAAACATTTATTTATTTATTTGGTTGCTGATTTATCTATTTTAGGTGGGATTTAACAGTAAGTTTTACTTGGGCCCTTTGATTATTTGCTTACTGCACTGTGTACTAGAAATGCAGCTCTTTTATTAAGCTTATTAGCTCACTTTCTTGCGTGCTTGCTTCCTTGCACCACCATGGGCCCTAATGGACAAATAAGTTAATGACATTGTTTCATGCTAAATATATTTAAACTTCAGAAACAGGCTGATTTACAGCCAGTCATCATCTTGAAATGGAAATAAACTGGGTAAAGGTATAATTAGTATTTAAAACTTGATTTTCTGATTTTATAATATTTATAAATTATATCTTAAAATTAAAACCAAGCTTGTTTCTATGAAATGTGGTTATGTATATTTCATTCTTTAAAGGTTTCTTAGAGGAAAATCTATCTTCATCTTCTCTATAAAAATACTCTTTTTTCAACACTTCTTGCTTTATCCTTGTGTTTCTTATGCCCAGCAATAACATTACAGCTTTATATCAAACAAAAGGTAAAATTCAATGAAAAAAGCTCTTTAAACAGTTTCAACTCACTTGTTTTTTTATTACAATTTTACATTAATCTTAAAATTATAGAGTTTAGCTTTTTAGCAATCCAGTAGATTCTTTGCAAACAAAATCTTTGTTGAAACTGCATGAGAAAAAGTTTATGAAACTGAGCTGTGAGATTAGCTCCCTGTATCTGTGTCTGTGTGCGTGTGTGTAACACAGCCTCTGATCATTTTTCATGCCATGTCCTGCTGGTTATTTAGAACACTTTTTCCACCAATACAGCTTAACTTTTGATGTAATTAATGTATGTATTGCTCAATTTTCTAATAAAATAAACAGCTCATTGTGCTTAAACACATCTCTTTCTTTGGACTCTTACTTTAAATATTTAAATCCTTTTAAATATCCATTTCTAGGCCTTTCAAGAAATTCAGCTGAAGAAAATGCTCTTTTTTATCTTGATCTATTTTAATTTGTGTATGGTGAGAGGTACAGTCTAAAGTTCCGTGCAGCACCAATCCTGTAGTGATAGCAGAATTAAAATAGCACAACACTACTTAATTTTAATTTTTTTTTTAATATTCAGGATCACACAATATATGACCACAACTTGTTATTAGTTGCTTGTAGTGCAAATGGCTTTGAGAGCCGTGAATTTATTTCTATGTATTACAACAGTTTTGGAAAAAGCAGTGTTCAAACCTGTGTGGTGGCAATGATGCCATACAAGGTGATCTCAGTATTTCTTCTTCACAGTCAGGGCAGAGCTAAACTCAGAGAAAATTGGAGCAGTGTAGATTTTCAGTTGTTATCAGTCTCCACATCTTTGCTTTCTTACCCTTAAACTAATGAGTGGAATTAATGGGTGTCACAACTCTGAGCAGGTTTGTGTTTACCTGCAGGTCCAGCTACATTTCGATGCAAGGGGTGGTCAAGAATGTCAGACACACTGCAGGTCACAGTCAGGAAAAGAGGAAAATCTGCCCATGGACAACCATCCTATTCTCCATTGACTCTGAGTCTCTTCCCTGATCTCTAAACTCTCAAGCTATTACTAACACAGAGCTGAGCAGTGAATAAACTGTGCTGGCTAAAGGGCTGCTGAGTCCTGTTTCTACTTTAGAAGAGAGAAATCAAGGTCCAAGCTGTGACTCTAATACATGCTGTTTCCTTAAAGCCTCTTTGGAGCATCTTCCATGGCAGTTCATATAACTCTGCTTGCTTAGGAATAGTTCATGCGATAAGTGAATCTATCTCAGATTTGTAATGGATATTGTGCAGCAGAAACAAAAAAGGCAAAGAGCACAAAATTTGGACGTTAATTGTGTGCATACAGTAAGAGCATTTGAGGGCAAAATTAGTCCTGCCAGAAGACAAACTGGTATGGACCTACAACATCGATCACCAGCCTGCTAGGAGGATGACAGCAACACCACCAATATCAGGCAATGTGCAATCATCTAGCCACAGAACATACTTCCTTCTCATGCCACTCCATCATATGAGTCAGCCCTAAGCCACACAGTTTTGTATCTCCCTTTTCACTGTTGTTTTAATCTCTGTGCTAGTGGATCAAAGAGTTAATAAAATTTCATTGCTACAGGTCATTTCACAGCTTAGCGCGAAGTGAGGAGTTGAATCAACACCAGGGCAGTGTCTAACGAGATGGCGTTCTGGATATACTCTTTGAAGAACATTTGTAGAACTGTTTGATTGTTTTAGAGCACACAGGAAACTCCAAACCAAACACAGCACTGGCGTTGACTCTTACAGTTGCATTCAGCTCAAACATCGCCATTCCACTTGGAATTACAAATAAATCTGATACTGGATTACCTAATGTCATGAAAATGCTTCTGCGTATTTTGAATAGCCAAATGTGCTTCCTGCAGCCTAAACTTTAAGAAGGTAAGACTTGAATCTGCTTATTTATATTAAAACAATTGCAAGCTTTGCCATTCCTAGGGCTGGTGAACAAGTTGTTTCTAAACAATACAGAACTTCAATTTAACCACATCTCACACTAGTAAAGTCTTTACATTTTGTTTTCTGACATCAACTGTAGGAAAGTATACTCAGAAACTGTCCATATCACAGGTATTGACCTTATTTAAAAGAAGTAGGCTGGTGTGACCAGCTTAGCATGTCAATGTGTGGATTTCAGTGACGACCACTCAAGGACAATGTTAATCTCAGCATGCAATGTGTGGAATTAAATGTTTGGCCTGACTATTCTTGGAAGAACAAGGAATCATAAATATCTAACCACACTGGAACTGACTGTGCTGCTGGAAGGAGTACAGTTTTGTGTCAATCTTGTTGCCATCACTGGGTACCAATCAAATCAGATATCCTAAATTGCAGCAGAAGAAATAAAAAGTAGACTCTGGTTCTTTTCTTTCTCATTTAATATCTCCAATTAAGACAATGGTTTCATGGCATTCGTCTTATTTATTTTTTATTAACGTGGTAGGAAATTAAGTTATAAGCTCTGCTTTTCCTACACTCCTCATGGTGCTGTGTGGATGCTATACCATGAATTCAACATATAAATTCTCCTGGATGAGTAATGGAGGAAGAAAAAATTATTACAGGGAAGAAAGCAGAAAGATGAACAAACTTTAAAAAAAGACTATTAAAAAGGTAGTTTATGTGATTCCTCTCCTTCACCCCCGTCAATTCTCTTGGCTAGATTTTGGTTTTTGGAAGCTTTCTGTGCATCTCAGTTTTGTCTCCTGCTTGATCCCATGGTGAGAGCTCTGAGTCTGTGGTTCTTTGAAGGTTTTACTGGAGAAACAGCAAATGTTGATATTTTAGCTGGATAGGAGTCACCAGCCCCTGTCCTCCTTGACTTCTTCAAGATCTCAGGTAAGTTGTTTCAACCAGCTGTCTAGTACCTCAAGGTGAATTTCATCAGCCTTGGTGACTTAAAAACAAGTAACTTAACCCAAATCCTCCCTAGCCTGCTCTGTCCCTAGAGTAGCTGGAATCTTGCCCTTTTAACATGACTGCTGGCCATGACAACTGATTAAGTAACGACTGAAAAGCAAAACCAAATGAAACTCTTTTGCTGCAGTGTAGTTCATACATCTTTCATCCCCCTGAGCAGTGAATGAATGCTTCCCTTTGTTTTCTGCCTCACTGCTACTGTACTTACAGAAGACTTTTCAGCTACCTTTTATGTCCCTGATGACACTTGAACTTACTTTGTGCCTTAAGGACAAAACAGCAGCCTCTAGTGAGTCATATTAAAGATCTATTTGGCCTTTTACCCTGCCTACAACCAAGGTTAACAGCAGCTACTTAGTAAATATCAAAAGAATCGGGCAAGTGTGTATTAATTTTTTGTCTGCATCTTGTGGTTGAAGAACATCCTGACCAAGGGATTTCATTCTTGCAATTTAATAGCCCTACGTGGATTTTTTCCCAGCGTACTCTCCCCATAATTTAAAGGCATTTTTTGCAAACACAATACTGCTCAGTATGAAGTCCTATAGCAAAACCTCACACTGTCAAAAATAAACTCCACCAGTCTGTGCTGAACATACTACCCATGAACTTAACCAATGTATTCTTACTAATTTATCAGTTTTCTCTTTCTGGTTCTTGATTCTCCCATGTTTTGTTCATTTGCACTTTTCCAGGGTGTGTCAGCTCTTGTGCCTTCTTTGTGCTTCTGTGTAGCAGGGTTAACTCAACTGAAGCTCTCGTTGGGATGCTGACACCTTTAGACCTCATGTGCTTTCTTGTGAAAAGGTTTGGGTTTGATGAGATGGCATCTTCCAACTCTCCTTCTGCTCCCAAAACCCTAAGTGAAAAAGGAAATTTAGGAATATTAACAGCAATCATAATTGCAGTTCTGTGCTGAAACAGTAACCTTAATTTCCCTCTGACAATTACCTGCACACAGACTAGATACCACCTGTTTGCAATCAGAATGAGAGGTTTCTGCAGCCAACTTGCATGCTGTGAATCACTGCTGAAGCCACAAGACAAGAGATCAACACCTCATGCAAGTGAGGGCAGTGGGTTCTGAACAGAGATACCATGCATAAGCCTAAAGATCCCAGCTCAGGGGTTGTCACCAATGGGCTCAACACAGATTAATTTGCCATCAGCCTGAGCACAGGGCTTGCATAGGGGATGTTTATAGATGGACACACAGTCCCAGGACTTTCTGGGACATCCAGTAAAAAAAGGAAAATATTAAATAAAGACCAGTATTGTTCTATAACTGATTCAATATCCTCACCAGAAATAAGCAAGCAAGTCCCAAACCATCATGACTTTTCTTCATTGATCCAGATCACAGAATCACAGAATCACAGAATTCTAGGGTTGGAAGGGACCTCATAAATAACTGTTTCCTTTTTATTATACATTCCAGCTGAGTGGACTGCTGAACTGGCCACATAAATGTCTTCAAGTGGATAAAAGCCACTTCACGACACACCACACACTTTGGAAAGGACAATGAAGGAATTTCCAGGAATAATTTCCAGGCAGTGGTTGTGCTCCTACAGTTACCATTTAGGGAGGATAGTGATCTGCTTGGCTTTGCTTTATATGCCCAGACACCTCTGTGTGTCTGGGCACATAAATTAATACATACCCACATGTATGTATTAATAAATGGTAACCAAATGCACACATGCCTGCAACAGCATGTGTGTATCTTTATGTATGTGTTTATGTTATCTAAACTCAGTTTTTCAGAACTGGAAATAAAGCAGCTATGCACCTTTTTAAAAATTGCAGACTCAGTGCAATGCTCCCTTGTTTGCACACACAGTTTTGCAGCATAGTTGATGGAGTTTAGACTTTTATGTTGGGATTAATCTCTACTAATTTGAGTAACTTAAGAGTTATGCACTACCAGTTTTAGAGAGAGGCACCTCCAGAAACCAAAGAGTTGGGATAATTCATCATCTGGATGCTACACAAGCACCTTAACAGCTTGCTTATATTGGATGTTTCACTTCAAGACAGTTAAATTTATTTAGAGTTTATTTGGGGAAAAAAAATATTTTTGCCAGCTACTTTATTGCTGTTAAACAGGTCAGGAAGATCATCTGAGTATGGAAAGAACTGGATGGGAAAAAATGAAAAAATAGGGTAATATCACTTGCGCTCTGGCCAAAACATATATGTTTCCAGATATGTTAACATATCATATTTCCAGCCTCCTAGAACATGCATGGGTTGCAAAGAAGCACAAAATAAGTGTTTTCAAAATCTACATACATCTACTGCCATGCTCATACTCAGGCAAGGGCAAAGAACTACACAGGTAAAAATGTCAGTGTTGGTTTTAATGGGCACAAACAACAAAATATTTACCAGCACAAATGACTGGAGTTGTTAATATGTGCCCATAGCTGTTCAGCATCTTCAGACTGCCAGTATTTATGGAGGAACTAGGAAAAAGGTGGAGCTGTTAAAATCTCCTGGAATATTTTCCTCCACAAAGAGGAAATTTACATAAAATATTTTAATATTCTTATTTTAAACAAGTGGTATTTCTAATACTTCTCAATGTATTAAAAACACATATTAGGTGGAGAATTAATTAAAATGTGTAACTCAAAGAAACAAACACTTCTCTCAACACCCTGTTAATTCAATTTTAATGATGTCCATAACCACATAAACTTTTGTCTAATGCTTTGATACTCTTTCAGAAGAAATCAAGAGACCTTCCCAAGCCTTCTTTTCCAAACGGTGGGAAAGCAAATGTTAACCTGCTGCAAGAAAAAATAGTCTTGCACATCACAGAATGACCCTTTGTTATATCCATCAAGAAAGCTTCAATTCCAAAGCTGTTGATGCAGCTCTTTTTATTAACACCCTGTATAAAACACAAAACAAAATTGTTGGGCCATTACTTCAATCATCAATGAACTTTTAAGAGAGATATTATTTAAAGTATCTCACCAGAAAGAAAATTCTGTATTTACAATCATTTATACTGCTACACAGAAATTAACAAAAGATTTCTTCTTTCTCTAGGTATTAGGCTGTGCTCTTCAGTGCAAATACCCTTGGTGGCTTCAGGAGGGTCAGCTTAAACAGAAGGGGAGATGGTAATTTTGTCTGGTTTGCTTTAATTCTGAAAGTTAAGGAACGAAACAATGTGCAAATATGATTTGTACAGAACAGCAGAATTACAGCTTTGTTCACCTTTGGAAATTATTGTTTGAGTGATGCTGCACATGTCCATATAACTGAAGACATGTTCCATGGCCTTGGCCAAAATATAACATAAATGACAGTAGGAAATAAAAATACTCATTTCACATGGAGCTGTGTATATAACTACCTTCAATCTTTACTAGAATATTCATTGTATTTTTGCAGGGTTTATCTTGGAAAGCATCATTTGAGGCTTTTGGGGTTTTTCTGTGCTGGAGACAAATAAATGGGAAACATCTAGGCTATACATGTTGCATCTTCCACTCCATTGTGGAGGGTGGCTGAAGGAATCATGAACATGTAAACCAGCTGTGCCCTATTAACAATCTATCAGATGGTTGCAAGCAACATATTACCAGGTGCTTTGAACAAATGCTCACACCCTCGATTCTTCATAGCAGAGTTTTGCATGCCCATTCTATGAGCAGATGTTTTATTGCTATCACACACAATGCAGCCATTCGAGGAAAAAGAAAGAAAAGAAAGAAAACAAAAGCAAAACATCCCCAGAAATAGCATCTTTTTTATTTGGAGTGGACTAGCAAAATCTGCTTCCATAATGTAATGAAAATGCTTTTCTGTAGATCTGTGAAAGCATTTGAGGAGGGATGCCTTTCCAGGGTGACTTGCCCTGGCAGGAGAGACACTTGAGTTTCGAGATTGCAAAATGTGGACTGGAGATTCTTGTTTTCTCCTGATGATTGTGGCAACCTCCCTTCTGGATTTAAGACAGAACTCAGGGAGACGGATCCCACTTTGAACCTGTTTGCAACCATGCTAGAAAGTCAGGTGCAGTCATTCACCCAAGGCAGGCTCCTCACAGAGGCAGACACGGGCAGCGAGGGAGGAGGTGGTCACCCCAGGCTGCCCCATCATTACAGGCACTTTCAGACCATGACTCATATGGACTATTTTAGCTCCCTACCTTTGCATAAGCAGAATTATTGCCGAGAATCATGCTGATGTTTGGCCAAATGATCAGGTTTCCCTTTGGCCAAGGTGACATCTCGTGCTGCAAATTTAGAAGCCAACTATAAAGTCATGCATTTTCCAATATGATTAAATGTTTTGTGCTTTAAGGGCTGTGAGTTGCATACCAGTTGTGGCTTAGGCTCTGATCTTGGTGATTTAGCTCCAGATCCCAGTGGAGCTCTTGCATCACAAAAACAAGCCCTATGACCCTCAAGTAATTCAGTGCTTGAATGCCTTTAAACCAGCTAGAGGTAGCAACTTCCACAGCAGTGCCAGTCAAATTCTCTCGTGTCATTTATGATGAAGAATGGGACTATCTTTGCTACCAATGCACATTAAAAATTATATATATGTACTTGTTACTATGAGTACATGATGGAAAGTTTCATGTTTAATGTCTTTATCGATGACCTGGATGAGGGGATCGAATGCACCCTCAGTAAATTTGCAGATGACACGAGATTGAGTGGGAGTGTCCATCTGCCTGAGGGTAGGGAGGCTCTGCAGGGGATTTGGCCAGGCTGGAGCCACGGGCTGAGGCCAATTGCATGAGGTTTAACAAGGGGAAGTGCTGGGTCCTGCACTTCGGCCACAACAACCCCATGCAGCTCCAGGCTTGGGGAAGAGTGGCTGGAAAGCAGCCTGGTGGAAAAGGACCTGGGGGTGTTGGTTGACAGCCGGCTGAACATGAGCCAGCAGTGTGCCCAGGTGGCCAAGAAGGCCAACGGCATCCTGGCCTGTACCAGACACGGTGTGACCAGCAGGAGTAGGGAGGTGATGGTGCCCCTGTCCTCGGCACTGGTGAGACCACACCTTGAGTGCTGCGTCCAGTTCTGGGCACCACAGGATGGGAAGGACAT
>VZRW01003900.1:75253-100519 GCA_013398125.1 Aegotheles bennettii | reverse complement strand
AGGCTGCCCAGAGAGGCTGTGGAGTCTCCTTGGCTGGAGACATCCAAACCCCACCTGGATGCGTTCCTGTGTGATGGACTCTGGGTGACCCTGCTCTGGCAGGGGGGTTGGACTGGATGAGCTTTCGAGGTCCCTTCCAACCCCTGGGATTCTGGGATTCTGGGATTGTGGGATGGAGCAGTTTAAACCCCGTGGCAAGTGGGAATCTTCACCCCCTGTGAGCCATGGGGCAGGAGCACACCCCCAGAGGTGGGAACACTCCAGCTGTGGGGTTTTGGGGACCCCCCTGCCCCTTTTTACCTTACTCCAGTTGCCCACACGCCACATGGAGCAGGGCCTCAGGGAGCACCTCCGGGCAGGGACGGGTCTGTCGGCCATGGCACAGCCGTCGTCGCTGCCGCTGCTGCAGCGCACGGTCCTCCAGATCGCGCCCACGCCGCAGGTGGCCGAGCACTGCAAGACAGGAGGCACCTGCTCCTCTCCTCTCCTCTGCCACCAGCGCCAGCAGGGCTGGACCACGACAGCTTGGACAAGGGCAGGCAGTGATGGGACGAGGGGGAACAGGTTCCAAGTGCCAGAGGGGAGATGGAGATGGGATGGGAGGAGGAGATGAAGGTGGTGAGACCCTGGCAGAGGTTGCCCAGGGAAGTTGTGGGTGCTGGAGGTGTTGAAGGCCAGGTTGGGTGGGGCTTGGAGCACCCTGGTGTGGTGGGAGCTGTCCCTGCCCATGGCAGGGGGTGGCACTGGGGGAGCTTTGAGGTCCCTTCCCACCCAAACCATTCCATGACTCTGTGGTTCCATACAATGGCAGGAGCTTGCCCCAGTGCCTGAGGGTGTCCCTGGGTGCCAGCCCTGGTGTGGAGGCTCTGCACACTTTCCTGCATGCCAAGGGCAATGCCCCAGAGACCATCCCAGAGAGGGACAGAGCTGTCACCCCCATCCCAGCCACCCCATGGTTTCCACGGGACTCAGCACGTACCTCGCTCCAGTTCCCGACCTCCCAGCTGGGCATGGCAGTGGCAGTGGCCGATGGTGGAAGCGAAGCCTCCTCCTCCTCCCTCTCCTCCTCCCTCTCCTCCTCCTCCCAGAGCAGCGGGGGCGCGGGGGTGGGCTGGGATAACTTGTGCTCCCCATCACTGACACCAAACGTCCCTGGAGGTGCCCACGGTGAGCCCTGCCCTGGCACGGGGCTGCGGGGGAGCTGCTGGGCACGGGGTGACACCAGCTCCAGGTGCTGGGACACCCCCTTCCTCCACCACCCCAGGGGGGGCTCGGAGGGTGATGCTTCCACTGGGTGTGCAGGGGGGCTCGGAGCTGGTGTGGGCACAGCCAGGGCATCCTGCTGGGTGGGATGACTGGAGGTGAGCTGGGTGGCTGGCCTGGGCATGGTGGGGGACAAGGACACTGCTGGTGGAAGGGCTGTAGTGGCCACTGAGAGGATGGTCGGGGAGGTGGGGGGCTGGTGCCCTGCCTGCCCCGTGGGATGGGGACCAGCAGTGGGATGGGTGCTGCCAGTGCTCCTTCCCATCTCCCACCCTGGTGCTTGTGGGGTGGGGAAGGATAGATCTGCCCTCTCTGTCCCATGGGCTTGCCCATGGACCACCGTGGCCACCATCCCCTCCGGCATTGCTGCCCACCCTTCCTGCTCCTGGGGCAGGGGGGCAGCGCTGTTGGCATGGCTGGTGATGACCAGACCCATTTCCCTGGGGTCCTCATGGCCTCTCCCTGCAGAAGTGGTCACACCATGGTCCTCACTGCTGGTGTTGCCCGGCCCCTCCATGATCACACGTTCCTCACCGCTGCTCCCCGGCTCTCCCAGCCCGTCGGAGGTGTCTGCACCAGTGCTGCCCCTGCCAGCAGGCCAGGGTGGGGAGGGACTGGCTGGGTGAGGAGCCTGGGGCACGAGGCCATGGGCTGGAGCATCCTGCCCAGAACCTGTCCCAGTGGGTACGGCTGCCCAGGGCTCATCCAGGGACGGGTGGTTGTGGCTGTTTGCAGAATCGTGACCTGTGGTGCTCTGGGTGGGCAGGTGGTCCTCGAAGCAGGGCAGAATAATTGTGTCCTCCTCCTGACCCATGAAGGCAGGGATGGCATATTTGGGAGTGGCTGTCCCCACACGCTCAGGGACCACGCTCAGGAGGTCATTCATGGCTAAATCTCCAAGCTCCATCTCTCCCTCGCCATGCACAGGAACAGAAGCTTTGCTGGTCACCAGATGGTCCTCACTTGCTCCTCCTCTGGGCCTGACGGTGTGCAGGACATCAGCAGGCATCTGATGGGACCCTTCCACGTCGTTGGTGCTCAGCTCTGGCTTGGGCTCCTCAACTTTGGTCTCTTTCTCCGTGAAGGGGTAGTAAGACAGATCCTCATGGAAGTTGATAAAATTATAATCATAGTAAAAATCATCAACAAAGACATTTCCCTTTCTGGCCGAGAAGTCCTGCTCAGTGATGACATTGACATCGTTGGACTCAGGGATGTTTGGAATTAAGGGGTTAAATTTAGCAATGTGGTTGCTGGGGATGTAATGGATCTCATTGAACACCTCTCTGCTGGAGGACCCACTGCCAGACCAGTCCGTGTTGGCATTGTCCAGTTCCTTCTGGCACTGCAGCAGGGAGCAAAGAGTTTCTGAGCTGGGTCTGTCTGCGGGGTCACAGGTGGCTCCGGTGCTGTTGCTGCAGTGCACGGGGCGCTGCTGTGTCCCATTCCCACACGTCACGGAGCACTGGGGAAGCAGGAGAGACACAAACATCAGGGATGGGCACAGGGGTGATGCCGGGGGCAGCAGGAGGAGCAGGGAAGGGGCCAGCAGTGGTGCCCCTGCCCCTTGCTGAGATACTGAAGTGGGTGCTCCACCACCCCATGCGCCGTGATGCTTTGGGCACAGGGCAAAGGGGCTCCACATGACTCTGCTGTGCTCCCACCACCCACCTGGGACTGGAGACATTGCCTGTGCCAGTCCCACCTGGGGCATGGGGTCCCCTGGACCAGGTGTCGGGAGCAGAGGTACTGGTCACACCAGTAAGACCATTATCACCAGTCAAACCGACCTCGGGGGTGGTGCCCCCATTGGAGACCGTCCCAGCGCAGGGCTGGGATTGCAGGGCACTTTGCTCAGGGTGATCCCTGACCTTCACTCCAGCCAGGAATAATTTTCCCGAGGGATGGACATCGTGAAGGGCGTTGGGTAAGATGATCTAATAGCTCTTGCCTGTGACCTATCACCATGAATTGCATCTCTTCTTCTAGAAGAGAACATTTTGAAGCAGGGCATAACAACATGGGTGTTGTCCTAGTAGGGAAAAAGCAAAGGTCAACGAGCAGCTTTGTCGAGGGCACCCCCCTCCATAATGGCCTCTTTGAGATTGCTCAAAGAAACCCACGAGCTGGAAGGAAGGGCAGTGAAGTCTTCTGCTGGGTAAGTAAATCACAGCGCTAAGATCATCACGTGTGGGCTACACACACTCTACACACCCAGTGCTCCTCACACGCATGGACACGCCTGAGCCAACCCAGCCCAGGAGAACCAACGGCCAATGAGGAGAACAAACCCAGGGGAGAGCACTGGTGCTGAGCTCCCTGCTCCGGGGGTGGAAACGGATGGGCTGAGGCAAGGGTTTGGTGCTCAGCCACCAGCACGTGGGAATGAAGAAGCTGAGGTGCTGATGAAACAGGACTGCACGTTAACATCTGCTTCTCCCTGCTGGGCTGGCCAAACCAGAGGTCAACACCCCCAGCGTTCACCTTAAGCTAAAACTTCCCAGCAAATGCCTCCAGCTCCATCCAGGAGATGAATTGCAGGAATCACAGCCCTCGCAGGGGGAAGGAGGAGGCTGACCTCTCCTGGCTCCGTTATAAGGAAAGCCTCTGGGACACAGATAAGAAACGATGGCTCTTGGGAGCCTCACAGAGCAACACCCAGAGCTTGGAGGGGGGTTCAGCATGAAGCACATGACTGCTGGAGGCATCACAGCAGGCTGCAGTGGGACAGATGCTTCCATCCATGTATTTATGGACAGCAAATAATGCTTCTGACCACACTGACTTCTCCGGGAAGTCCACAGAGCTGGATATGCATTGCTTCAGGGTCCTTCTGAAGGCTCTAAGTGCTGGTGTTGAAGCACTTCAGGGGCTGCCCAAAGTGCAAGTAGCCCCTGGGGGTGCTGTGGGTGCCACAGGCGCTGCCCTGGCAGCTACAACAAAAGCCTTGATACCATCGCTGGCCAGGAGGACCACGTTGCTCCTGGGAGGCTCCCAAGCCCCTCAGGTTCCTCAGCTCACTGGTGGTGGTGGGAGCAGAGAAGAAGGAGCGCTCTGAGAGAAGGACAGAAGAATTGCAGACATCTCAGGCTCCTGAGCACGTCCCTCCCAGGCTCACAGACCCATCCATGCCAACACCATGGGGGACGGGGACAGCTCGGGCTGGCTCTGAGCACAGCCCCGTGGGCAATGCACCATTTTCCCTTCCAACCCTCCCCTCCCAGCCCTGCAGTTGTGGCTTTTGTGGGCCCCTACAAAAATATTTCTCAACAGCTCTCATTTAGCCTTCAAATTTGCTGTTGGCATTTTTACGCTGTTTGTTTCTTAGCAACAAGCCCAGTTCCCAGGCACCCTCCCCTCTGCCCCCCCACTTGTCTGCACGCTGGACACTTTCTGCAACCACTGCTCCAGTCAGGAGTTGTAATTTCCTGGTTCAACCCCTCAGCCTGTGGCTCCACTGACCCACAGACACACCAAAATAAATAAATGACCTACAGACCAGGGCAGTTTATACATGGGGGGATTTGGGTTTTGATCTCTCTCCCTCTCTTTAAATCAATTGTTGAGAAATTTGTGGTGGCTCCTCCACTCCCTGGGATCATCTCTGTCTCGGCAGCTTCAAAGGGGAAGGCTTGTGGAGATGGAAAATACACCCAAGGGTTGGAAACCTCTTGTTTCTGCCCTCCACAAAGCGTGGCCACCACCCTGACCGAGGATGCAGCAACGTTCAGAGAAGATGGGGCCGAGTGCTCCTCCCCATGCCATGGAATTCCTGTCCGTGTGAGCTGGTGTTCCAAGAGGAGCTCACAGGGACACATCCATGGCTTTTCCCTGTGAGCAGGAGTGTGTCCATTGCTCTCACACAGGCTGAGGATGTCCTGGGTTGCACTTTGTCCCCAGCTCCTGCCAGCTCTGCAAGACACTGGGACCTCCCCGACGCTCCTTCTCACCTCTGACCAGTTCCCCACGGCCCACTGGGAGGGACAGGGGACCTCCTGGTGACAGGGCATGGTGGCATCCGGCCTGGGGAGGTGCTGGCAGTCTGCTTGCTGCAAGGCCCTCTGCTCGTCCAGTCCCACGCTCTGGATGCAGAGCACTGTCCTCTTCATCAGCCCCGAGCGGCCGCACGTGGCCGAGCACTTCTGCCACTCGCCGACCCACCACCTGTGGACATGGGGAGGGGAACGTCCCAGCTCTGGCCAGTGGGCCACCACTGGGTTCTGGCCATGGCCAACCAAGAGGAGCATGGGGCCAGGAGATGTTCAGGAGATGCACATGGGCTTCAGCAGCCTGTAACGACCAGCAGGGCCCAGGGGGGTCAGGATCCCAGCCCAGGGTCAGGTTGGCTTAGTCCCTGCATGGTGTTGGGGACAGTTATCTGCACAGGGGGTCCCAGCCCTGCCAGGCTCATGGTCTGTGGACCAGCAACGCACTGTGGTGGTTGGGCAACCACAGGGGTTTGCTCCCATGGACCAGGGTCTGGGACCCATTCTCAAGCAGGAGGGAGAGGAGCAAGACCAGGGTGTGGACACGTGTCCTGGTGCAATCCAGGCATGGCAGTGACCGAGCCCACCAGCCCTGGTCAGCCCCCAGGGGCAGTTTGGACATCAAGGCTTGGCTGAGGAGGGGTGAGGGGACAGCCAGCAGACCTGGCCGGGCAGGGCTCCTCGCTGCATGTCCTCTGCTGGTCATCAGGGCGGGTGAGCGCGTCGCAGTAGTGCTCCTCCACGATGCCGGCCAACTTCTCCACGCAGTGCACGACCTGCCGCTGCACCCCTGGGGGCACACCAGGGCTGGGCTCCAGGGGGGCACCCAACCCACCACCCAGCCCTACTGCATCCCAGCTCCCACTGCATCCCAGCTCCCACTGCATCCCAGCCCTGCCACATCCCAGCTCCCACTGCATCCCAGCTCCCGCCACATCCCAGCCCTGCTGCTCCGACAGAGATCCCCACTCAGCTCCCAGGGACGGGCAGCAAACATCTCCTGGCACTCTGTGCTGCCTAGGAAGTCTGTGTCCTTGGATTCCCTGCTTCCAGCAGCAGATGCTCTCGAGGTCCCAGGCTCCCCCCCGCAGCGTGCCCAGCCTGTCCCCCTCCACTGACCACCCCAAAGGCTGCCCTGGTGGCCCCGGGATGCCCGGCCAGCGGTGCAGTGGGGCAGGAGGGGACAAGCAAGTGTCCAACACCATGGGGCGGTGCGGGACCCAGAGCTCTGCTCTGGGCACCCTCCTATGTGCTCTCCATAAAACCCTGGGAATGATCCCCCGGAGAGGCCGAGCCAGGCGGGATGGGACCGCCCCTTCTACACTGCTGGGTTTCTCTGAAGTTCTTTTGTCTCCACCACCCCATGCCCAGTGCGGTAACAGGACACGGAGCTGGGAGCAGAGTGCTGGTAAGTGACTTGAGTGGTCACAAGTTCCATCAGGGGAAGCTTAGGTTGGAGATTAGGAAGAAGTTCTTTACTGGGAGGGTGGTTGGGCACTGGAATGGGCTGCCCAGGGAGGTGGCGGAGTCACTGTCCCTGGGGGTGTTCAAAAAAGGGGTTGATGAGGCACTTGAAGCCACGGTCTGATGGTCTGATGGTCAGGAATATGATGGGATAAAGGTTGGACTTGATGACCCTAGAGGTCCCTTCCAACCAGAATGATTCTATGATTCTATGATTCTGTAAAGCAGGGGGTCCGGGGCTGAGGTGCTGGGGGTGCCCAAGAGGGGCGATCTCAGCAGATGCTGCTTTTCTTTATCCCCCCGAGGCCTCCTGAAACCGAAGCCCCAGGAATTCCCGTGGCACCCTGCGATGGATGCTCTGCCCCCGGACTCACCGGTGCCGCAGGTGGCCGTGCAGGTGGTCCAGGAGCCGAAGCGCCAGAGGAACTCGGGCTGCTCGATCTCGTTGTGGCTCTCGGGCGGGCGCTGGACCGTGTACTGGTACCGCACACCGGGGTTGGTCTCCTGGAACAGCAGCTGTGGGGACACCACGGGCACTGGGGGAGGTGGCCAGTGCAGAGCAGTCAGGGCTGCCCCTCACACCCCAGGGGCTGTTCAGAGAAGGAGACTGAGGGGGGACCTCATCCATGGTTACAAATCTGTAAAGGGTGAGGGGCAGGATGATGGAGCCAAGCTTTTTACAGTGCTGACCAATGATAGGACAAGGGGCAATGGATGCAAACTGGAGCACAGGAGGTTCCATGTGAATCTCAGGAAGAACTTCTTTCCTGTGAGAGTGCCAGAGCACTGGACCAGGCTGCCCAGAGAGGTTGTGGAGTCTCCTTGGCTGGAGACATTCAAACCCCACCTGGATGCGTTCCTGTGTGATGGACTCTAGGTGACCCTGCTCTGGCAGGGGGTTGGACTGGGTGAGCTTTCGAGGTCCCTTCCACCCCCTGGGATTCTGGGATTCTGTGTGATTCAGGAGGTGAGAACCTGCCATGAAGACATCATCCCACATCCAGCTCTGTACCACAGCTGCACTTGTCCCCTTGCCCCGTCTGTTGGTGAAAGAACCAGCAAACAGGAGGGATGCTGGGGATGGCTGGTGGCAACGGGTGCCTGAAGGAATCTCCTCAACTGCTCCCCACCCCAAACGGGTGCTCTCAACACTCACCAAGCAGCTCCTGCAGTGACACAAATCCTGCCCAAAGCACCTCCCGTGTCCGGCAGAGGCCGGGACTCGCCCCGTGTTTTTCTTAGCCTAAGTGCTCCCATTATTGCCAAAGCTCTGTTGTTGTTGGAGCTTCGGCAGGAGCCAGGGCATCTCTCCAAAACCTCTCCGTGAACATCGAAATGCTTCGGTCAGAAGGTTCCAATTAACAAGCAGCGGGTGCTGAGCACGCCAGCACTCCCAGTAACAGCCAGTGCTCCCAGTAACAGCAGCGCCTGGTGGCAGGCAAGCCCAGGATCCCATGCACATTCCACCTGGAGCCCAGGATCCCATGCACATTCCACCCGGAGTCCAGGATCCCATGCACATTCCACCCAGAGCCCAGGATCCCATGCACATTCCACCCAGAGCCTCTGCTGAGAGCAATGCAAGCGGTGAAGCCTTGGGCTGCTCGGCGTGGCCGGGGGTCCTGGGGTCACATCCCCGTGGCGGTCACAACCCCACGGTGGTCGCAACCCTGTGGTGGTCACAACCCCACGGTGGACGTTCACCACCTCTGCACCATGAGGAATTTCAGCCTGGTGCTGGCTGTGCCATCACCCAGAGGACCATTCCCATTGGATTCTGCAGGGGAAAGCTTGGCCTCGCCAGCACGAGGATGTCAGCTCCCGACAGCTTGGCATTGACAGGCAGATCCCTCACTCCTGACCATCCTGGTGGCCATTCCCGGGGCAAGGAATGGCAGAGACAGGCACGGGGATGGCCCTGAGCCCCTGGCACCACACTCCTACCGCCAGCGAGGACCCTGCAAAGCTGTGCAAAGCTCCCTGAAATCCAACAGCATCCCCCAAAGCCATCCCCCAGGCACCCCTGTCCATGGGAACAGGGTGGGAACTGATGGAGTGGGATGGGCTTGCAGAAGAAGGTGATTCCCAGAGTGGTGCTGGAGCTGCCACCACTGCAGAGCCCAGACTGTACCTGAATCCAGACAGGCTCCACGGTGGGTCCTGGGGAGGTGAGGTTCTCCCAGTTCCCTGTCCTCTTGTAGGTGAAGGTGGTCCCTGCCACCCTGTAGTCCCCGTTCCACTGGATGGTCCAGCCACCATTCAGGAAATACTTCTCCGGGTCCTCGCTCCGCAGCGCCAGGAAATTCCCGGCTTCGGCCACTTCTTCAATCCGGATCTCCCGGGCTCCCACCGGGATGATCCCAATGTCAACGTAACCTGGGAATGGAACCAAGCATCACTGTCAGGGGAGCCAAAGAGATCTGTGCCCTTGGGTGGGTGCTGGTGTCCCTCAGGTGGTGCTGGTGTCCCTCAAGGGGGGTGCTGGTGTCCCCCAGGTGGATGTCAGTGTCCCTCAGGTGGTGCTGGTGTCTCTCAAGGGGGGTGTTGGTGTCCCTCAGGTGCCAGCATCATGCCAACCCTTACACCTCCACGAGGCACCAGCAGGCACCAAACCCCACCTTACACTGAGCCCATCACAGACCAAGATGTTTCCTGCCCAGGTGCTGGCAAGGTGTTTATCACACACTCAACATGTCCCACCAGTCCCCAAAATCCCCTTAGACCTCCCCAAACTGGCTCCAGCACATGCAGATTTCCTTCCAGGCCTTTAGACATGAAAAAGGAGAAGGGGATATTTTTTTGCAAGGAGTGGAAGGGCAACACCACATCTCATCTCATCCCATCCCCTCATCTCATCCCATCCCATCCCATCATCTCATCCCATCCCATCCCATCATCTCATCCCATCCCATCCCATCATCTCATCCCATCCCATCAAAGTCAAGGAGTTGGGATTAAAAACCACGTTGCAAATAAGCCTGGCTCTGTGTGGCTCAGACACCCTTACCCAGCCCCTCGCTGTCCTCAAAGGTCTTCTTGATGGTGTGGCAGGTGGAGCCGTCCCCGTGGCAGACGCCGCACCGGTCCTCCACCGCATTGGAGTCGATCTCGTAGTCGCAGCCCACGTTCTGCAAGGCAGCTCCATCACCTGCCCGCACCCCGCACGCCCCCAGCCACCACCCCACCATCGGCCACTGGCGCGGGAGGGAGAGGAGGACCAGTCTTGGTCCTGAGTGGTGGGAATTAAGAGCTGGAGTCTGTCTGCAGGAGGGGCAGCAGGACAGGTTCCTCACCCTCATGGTCCTGCTCATGTGCAATGAGGAGCCAGACCCACATCCCGCTTTCACCTCTGCTGACCTGAGTCCCCAGCCAGCAGAGCCACCCACTGTGTGCCCAGCTGAGCTGGGAAAGCCTCCCAGCTGATTCCCAGCACCAGCCACACCACCTGCACTGGGTTCCCGTGCCTCCCACGCTGGGAGATGCCCCCCATGGCTGGCAGCCAGAGCAATGTTTGGAGGGAGCTTCCAGGAAAGCAAAATAACATCCCAGGAGGGAGGACACATCCCAGCACTGGAGAGGCACCTCCATCGCCGCAGGTCAGACCTGTGGTGGCCAGCACTGGGGACACGGGGCCAGGTGTCCACTCTGCACTTCCTTTTGTATCCCTGACCTCAAAAGTGAAACTTTAATTCCTTTATTTCCTTGGCTTTGTGCTCTATTTCCTCAAAGTAAGTCCACACCACCCACCTGAGGGCCACAGGGAAAGCTTGGAATGGATGAGCTCAGCCCATCAGTGTGTGAGAGGGGACAGGGGTCACCCAAGGGATGGGTCATGGCCCATTGGTGTGTGAGAGGGGACGGGGGTCACGCAAGGGATGGGTCATGGCCCATTGGTGTGTGAGAGGAGATGGGGGTCACCCAAGGGATGGGGCATGGCCCATTGGTGTGTGAGAGGAGATGGGGGTCACCCAAGGGATGGGGCATGGCCCATTGGTGTGTGAGAGGAGATGGGGGTCACCCAAGGGATGGGGCATGGCCCATTGGTGTGTGAGAGGAGATGGGGGTCACCCAAGGGATGGGGCATGGCCCATTGGTGTGTGAGAGGAGATGGGGGTCACCCAAGGGATGGGGCATGGCCCATTGGTGTGTGAGAGGAGATGGGGGTCACTCAAGGGATGGGTCACGGACCCACCAGCATCTCCCTGAGCACGGAGGGTCCCAGGTCTCCCACCCCTGTGCAGCCCCACCTTGCAGATGCCATTGATGCACATGTCACGGCTGGCGTTCATCTCGTAGCATGGTGTCCCATCGATGACCGCGTCCCGCAGCTTCTCGGCGAAGTACTCGTCCTCGGGCCGGCAGTGCAGCTCGCAGGGGTTAACTGGGGAACCCAACAGGCACAAACTGAACCCGAGCAGCTGGGCACCACGTAACCATCTCCGAAAACATTAATTAACCCTGCAAGCCCGGTCATAATTAGGAACACGGCGTCAACATGCTGCAAGGCCAAGCCTACGGACACAACCAGCCAAGCCAAGGGGCCACCAAGGCTGTGCCAGGCTCTCCACGGGCTCTGCCCTCCACTCACTGTTGTTGGGCACTGGTGTCCACTTGTAGAGTTTCCCTTTGTAGAGCATGGGGTTGAAGTGGCTGCACTGGACCTGGCGGAAGGAGGGCTTGTCCAGGGGACACGGCCTCACGTTGCAAATCCGGAACCGCTTGCGCTCGCCCAGGCAGTACCTGCCACCATACTTGGGCCTGTCCATGGGAGGGAAAGGAAAATCCCACAATCCCAGGCTGCTCTGGGTGGGAAGGGATCTGAAAGCTCATCCAGTCCCAACCCTCCTGCCAGAGACATCTGCCAGGGTGCTCCAAGCCTCAGCCAACCTGGCCTTCAACACTTCCATCACCCACAACTTCCCTGGGCAACCTCTGCCAGGCTCTCACCACCTTCAGCTCCTCCTCCCATCCCATCTCCATCTCCCCTCTGGCACTTGGAACCCGTTCCCCCTCGTCCCATCACTCCCTGCCCTTGGCACCAGTCCCTCTCCAGCTTCCCTGGAGCCCCTTCAGACCCTGGAAGGTGCTCTGAGGTCTCCACCACCAGCGGGTGGTCTCCTGCTCAGTGCTCCAAGCGTGCTGGGAGGTTGCCCAGGGCAGGAGGCTCCAGCAGAACCCCTGCCAGTCCCTGCTCCAGGGCTGCAGGGCTGTGAGGAGCCCATCGAGGGCTCCAGCTCAGCTGTCCCTGGCCACACACTTGTCCAGCTCCAGGCCAGCACACACCGAGTGCTGGCCCAGTGTGCCCAGGGAGAGAGGGAAGTCCCCCATGGGTGGGACCAGGCACAGGTGCCCAGCAGGCAGTGATAACCGCGTGGTGGCACAGCCTTGTCATGAGATGCAGGCAGGGGTAGGACCTCCCTGGCCAACGATGGTCCCAGCTCTCTGGGGTGTCTCTCCTGGGGTTGGGGGTGTGGACTCACTCACGTGGGGCTGCCGCAGTGCCGCTCAGCGCTCTGCACCCCCGCGCCGCAGCTGCGCGAGCAGGAGGCCCAGGAGCTCCAGGAGCCCCAGGCACCATCGATGGCCGCGGGGCGGTGGCCCACGGGCACACACTCGCCGTTGAAGCACCACTGCAGGGGCACAGGACAGAGGGACAGAAAGGCAAGGGCTAAGGGTGCAGTAAGAGGTGTCCCAATGGCCCCGGGAAACCCACCCCTTGCTCACAGGTGGCACCGCTGAGTGATAGCAAACCCAGAGGTGTTGGGCTGTCTGAGAGTCTGCGTGGGTCAACAGACCCAGACCTCCACCAGGACCCCCCAGCGAGGGGGTTCATGGCCCAGCCCCAGCCCGAGGGGCAGAGCTGCAAGGCACAGCCACAGAGGCATCACAGGAGGCTTCACAGGGAGCCCAGGGCCACCTCTGGTGCTCTGGGGACACTGAACCTACTGAGGAGCAATGTCTACAGATGATTTTGTAACTATAGATATTTTAATAACTATAGATATTTTATATACAGATATTTTTATAACTCTATTTTTATGGAATCCCAGAGTGGTTTGGGTGGGAAGGGACCTTAAAGCTCACCCAGTGCCACCCCCTGCCATGGGCAGGGACACCTCCCACCACACCAGGGTGCTCCAAGCCCCAGCCAACCTGGCCTTCAACACTGCCAGCGAGGGGAAATTTCCTGCTCCCTTGAGCAGAAGACCCTGCTCTGGTCTGTCACCCATGGGAGGGTGACCAGAGCTGGTCCCAAAGAGCTGGTCCCTCTGTGCCATGCAACCAGAGCCCCTGTCCCCAGAGCCCCATCACCTTGTTGTCCCCACACGCCGTGCCGTCCACGGCAGCGTCCAGCTTGGAGTGGCACGTGTTGCCCACCGTGCACCACAGCGTGTTGCAGACGCTCTGCAGAAGACAGGGTTGCACAGGACACGGTCACTGCATGGACCAACACCTCAGCCCAAACCCACCTTGGGAGGGAGAGGATGGTCCTGTGCCCCCCAGGAGCCCCCCATGGTGTGTCAGGGGGACCCTGGCTTACGTCCATGTCGTCGCAGAAGGTGGAGTAGGGGCCGTACTGCAGCCGGCACTGGTGGCTCACATCGTAGAGGACACCCGGGGGCACCAAGGGGTAGTCCAGCACCTCCCGGGCTGGGGGGTCATCCAGGCACAGCCCCCAGCCCCGGCTGAAAGAGACAGAGCAGAGCGGTGTCACCCCCGGCCCCACCACCCCGCACTGCTGACAGAGGAACCACACAGCCCATCGGTGTCCCACCATGAGGAGAAGCAATGAACATTGCCATATGATAGGTCAAGAGAGGTTCTCCTCCCCCTCTATTCTGCCTTGGTGAGGCCACACCTGGAGTCCTGTGTCCAGTTCTGGGCCCCACAGTTCAAGAAGGACAGGGAACTGCTTGAGAGAGTCCAGCACAGAGCCACAGAGATGATGAAGGGAGTGGAACATCTCCCTTGTGGGGANAATAAGCAGCTTCTCCATTGGAAAAATCAGCAAACAGGTTGCTCCCAGCAACCCAGGGGCTTGGAAATCTCTGTTCCCAAGTCCACAACCTTGGGAGCATCCAGCCCCTCCCAGCCCAGCAGGGTGGAGAGGATCACTGAGGATCGCTGGGCTGAGCTGGGAGGAATTTGGCATGGATTAGGCAGCTGGACACGGCATCACTGTTTCAGGCATAGAGGGATCACTGCCTTGCACCTCCAGAGGTATTTCCTTCACCTCCTGGTGGGAAACACTCCAAAGAGTATTTTCTTTAAAAATCACAAGAATTATCTCTTTACTGGGGAAGCCCAGGCTGAAGCACTGGGGGCTACATGAGCTATGTGGATGACACTGATGCTCCTCTGGACCAGTTCACCAATTCAGGGTGCAGCACATGGGACCCCACACATCACCCCAGAACCCCCCCAGCCCCCTGATCTGCTCAAGGGGCACTTTCTGCCCTGGCCCAGCCCACAGGAGGGGTCTCAGTCCCACTGCAGGGGGGGATTTAGGTTTGCTGTCAGCTTTCCAGGGCTACGCTCAGGATCTATTTCTTCATTAAACATTTTACAGTGGTCTTACTGCTCCCTTCAACTGCCCAAAACACGGCACTGAGCCAGCAAAGAGTTGGCCTGAGCTGCCCCCTGGCTTTGCAGGGATGTGCTCCAAACCACACTCGGCAGGAGAAGCACACGAGGGTCTGTCCCAGCCCGTCCATGGATGATGGAGTGGATGGAGGGTGATTAAATCCCCATCTGTGAGCAGGCTGGGAGGATCTGCAGATCCGTTTGAGAGCAGGATTAAAATTCCAAAAGCTCTCGGACAACTGGAGGAAGGGTCCAAAGAGCCAGGATGGAATTCCATAAAAACATAAGCAAAGGTTGGAGCTCGGGAAGGATCAGCTGCACAGAGGGGATCCAGTGGAATGGGCAGAGGAGCTGGGGCACCAACAGCAGGGCTGGGGGGGACCGGGCATCCCTGGGAAGGTGGGAATGGGCTGAGAGGAGCCCATGTGAGGAGGAGGATGGAAGAAGACCTCCAGCGCTGTGGGAAGAGGCTGAGAAACTGGTTATCTGGTCTAGAGAAAAGACTGAAGGGAGATGAGACAACCCATGGAGATGGAAGGAGGGTGCTTCATGCCATCACGGTGCAGGCAGGGCATCCCTGGGACCCTGCACCCTGTTTTACATGGATATCACCCCAACTGGGCTGGGAAAGAGCCCATGGCATGGGGAGGGGTGGGGAGCAAAGAGCCTCACAGCATCTCCTGACTCCTCCAAGGGTTAGAGAGGAAAACCACGGGATGCCCAAAAGGGCTGGTCTGGGTCTGGTCCCCTCTGCTGCGGGAGCATCACGACTCACCCCGCACCAGCCCCAGGGAGGGGTGCTCATTCATTGGGGAACATCACCATCACAGCACGGGGGGACCTCATCCACCACCTCTGGGTGTCAGAGCAGATCCTGACCCACTGCCTTGCCAGGAGGGTTGCCCAGCCCAGGCTGCACCCAGGGCCGTGACACTGCTGATGACAGAAACAATCTTCAGATGCTCCAACACTCAGCAGCATCTGTACAACAACAATCTGCTGCAAAACCACCACCATCATCCTCTGCCAGCGGGGTTCTTTTCCAACACGAGCTCTGTTCCAAGCACATCCAGCAACCCCGGGTCAGCAGGGTCTCATTTTCTGGCTCGCTCCTTCCCCACCTCCTGCCAGCACGGTATCACAACACACTCGTGTCTGTGCTGGCAACGGTCCCCCCTCTCCTGGGGGACTCTCAGCCGGTGGCAGACGCCTGTCGGGCTCTGCTCCACTCCTTTGCACTCCTGCTGGGGGGTGCAGAGAGATCCCAAACCCCCCTGGGGAAGCCTCCAGCCGCTCCATTCTTTTCCCGTGGCAGCTCGCAGCAGCCCAAGGTCATCGCGAGCAGGAAATTCTTAATCCAAATTCTTGATCCAAGAGTGAAGGTTGAAGGCAGAGGGGCCAAGAACGGAGAGGAGCAAGCGTCCTCCAAGAGCCATAAATCAACACCAACCCCTCCAGCACAGGGCCAAGGCCCCGTGTTCCAGGCTGGGATGGGATCTGGAGCTCAGCCCCCAGCAGCCTCCCCACTGCCCCTGCCCGTGGCCGTGTCCTGCCGATGCTCTCACTGTTTTCCAGCCTTCCCGGAGCAAGGAAGGAAAACACTTCCTCAGCAAGGCACTGGCTGGCAAACGTGGACCTCTGGGCTGTGTTCCTAGGAGCTCAGTGACAGCAGGCTGGAAAGGAGCTGCAGGGTGCTAAAAATAAACAAACGCACGGAAGAACTTGGCTCTGCCTCACGTCCTCATGTGATGGCTCCTGCCTGCAGGCAAACATCAGCTGTCCTGAGCACAGCAATGAACAAAACCACACAGAACCTCCAAGAAAACCACTCCGGCTCCATCTGCTCCAGACACAACCCCTGTGCCACCACCCAAACACTCATGCTGCTTTTGTGTCCAACCCCCACCCTTCACGGCAAGGACTGAGGCAGCCGAGCAGGATGAAAGCACCAGGTGCCACCTGGGCTGAGCTCCATCCACCACCACTCCTTGGGCACAGCCAGCCAGGTGTTTTACCCCTGTCCAAGACACGCGCAGCCAGATCCTCCAGGAGGATGCTGTGGAAGACTGTGTCAAAGCTTTAGTAAAGTCTGGGCAGCCAACACCCACAGCCTGTCCCTCATCCACCCGGTCATAGAAGGAGATCAGGTTGGCCAAGCAGGACCTGGCTTTCATAAGCCCACACTGACTGGGCCTTATTGTCCCATGTGTGCCGCGTGATGGCACTCAAGATGATCTGCTCCACACCCTTCCCTGGCACTGAGGTGAGACTGTCAGGCCTGGAGTTCCCCAGATCCTCCTTCCAGCCCTTCCTGCAGATGGGCGTCATGTTAGCTAACCTCCAGTCCACTGGGACCTCCCCAGTTAGCCCAGGCTGCTGATAGCTGATGGGAAGGTCAATGCCAGGTTGGATGGGGCTTGGAGCAACCCGGTCTAGTGGAAGGTAGGGACACCTTCCCATGGCAGGGAGCTTGGGACTGATGGTCTTTAAGGTCCCTTCCAACCCAAACCATTCTAGTATCAAAGTGGCTTGGTGAGCCCTTCCACCAGCTCCCTCAGCACCCTTGGGTGGATCCCACCTGGGTCCATCCCTGGCTGAAGACCCAAGCCCCGAGCCACCCCCAGCCCCCGCCGGTGAGGAAGAAGAGGAAGGGAGGACTTACTCGAGGAACCGTGTGATGTACTCCCGGCTGCAGCGGGACCAGGTGAGTGGGGACGTGTCATACAGGAGCTGTGGAGACATGATGAAAGGTCTTTTCCCAACTGGCTCACAGTCATTGCTGCTTCCATCATGCTGAATCCCAAAACTGTGTAAGAGCACAGCCCCACAAAGGAGAGGTGAGCCACACACCACCACAACAGCCCAGCCACACGCCACGCCGGGCACCGCCAACCGCCCCAGCTTGGGGGGACTCGCCCAGCACCCAGCACCAGGAGGGGACCTGGCTCTGGGGACACTTTGGTGACACCAGGGACACTGCCCCAGAATTCATCCCATGCTTATAGCTCAGCTTTCTTATTGACAACTCAGCCAAGAAAAGAGCAATGAGACTTTCGAACACGATCACGTGAATTGAACTCCCTGGGTGTCTGCTCTGACCATACAATGGCATCTACACAAACTACAACGTTCAAGTGATCTTGACAAAATTGAACTGAAATCAGGGCAAGCACAATTCTGGCACTGACTCCAGATGCAGACCCTGTTTTAAAGCTTCTTAGTGGGCAACCAACCCTCTCCTCCAAAACCTCCAGCATCAGCAACACAGGATCACACACAAACACAATCTGTCCAGGCTGCCCTGGATTGAGGCCATGGTCTGATGGTCAGGAATATGATGGGATAAAGGTTGGACTTGATGACCCTGGAGGTCCGTTCCAACCATAATGATTCTATGATTCTATGATTAGGTGATTTTCAGTAAACCTGAACTCTGAATCAGAATCCCCAGGGCAGGTTCTCAGGGGCACAGAGGAAGTTCTGCACCAACGAGGAACCGCTCAGCAATCTCCTCCCTGCTTCCACCCCCATGCCTTCTCAAGCCCTGACTGAGCAGTGGAGAGGAGAGAGGTCAGAGGAGGGGAGGAGGAAGCTGGTGGTACCTGTGTCCGAGCTCATGGGCCACGGTGAAGGCCAAGGGCAGTCCCGTGTCCTCGTTGATGTTGCAGCTCCTGTGGGGCTGGCACATCCCCGCCACGTGGGACAGCCCCAGGGTCTCGCAGGGTCTGTTCATGGCCGCGCAGATGTCCTTCCTTGGGCACAGAGAGGAGGAACACACAGACACAGAGCAGAGGGGGGGTTTGAGAGCAGCAGGACCCAACACGAGGTGTGGGCAGGAGCAGGGGACGTGTCCCAGCCCGTGGAGGAAGAGACACAGACACCGGCCAAACAGAAGCGAGAGTGGAGACATCCAAATGTCTCTCCACAATGGAAAGATTTACAACCTTCCCTTCACCCTTTCCTCTCCCAATATCCCCAGATTAATAACAAGCCTGATGAATGGGGGCTGCTGGCCAGGTTTATCCCATCACATAAATACAGCTGATGCTGGGAGTCATTAAGCAGCCACTTAATGACTCCCAGCACCACATCCCAGGGGTGCTGCGGTCCAGGGCAGAGCAGCTCCAGCCACCCAGGAAGAACAAACTCCATTGAAGTGCACGGCCTTAAGTGCCTGATTTCTGCTACAAAGCAAACTTCCTTAAGAAGATCAAGCTGTTGTGGGTTGTGAATCATCGCAGAAACCACCACGATGCTGCCAGCAGCCAAGTTGCTGCAGCCTGAAACCATCAAACTGTGTTTTTACTGCAAGGTATATAAACTTGGCCAGAGGCAGGAATTCCTGCGAGCTTCATGGGGGGTCAGGGGCCTTCTCAGAGGCTCCTCTGCCAACCCCAGCATTAGCCTCCAAGGGAACAAGGAGAGTTAATCCCTGTGTACATCTCCTGGGAGAAGCCAGCCGTTCTGAGGCTTGGCAACAGGGCCATGGGGAAAACCTGGTTTGGAAACCTCAACTGCTGCTCAACTGGGAGCTGTCTCCAGGTTTAAACCTGAGCTTCGAGACCAGTTCCAGCCCTTAGGACCAGGTTATCTTCAGATCTCACGTTACCAGATGCCCAGGCAGGGCTCAAGCATAGAGAGTGAGATTCCAGAGCTCCCGCTGAGATGCTCCTCTGGCTGCCCACAGAGGAGCTTCCAGCTGCCAGGGTGGCACCTGCAGCATCCAACAGCCCATGGGGACAATACCTTGTGAGCAGAACTGCCACATCGTGGTGCAGGGGATGGGAATCTCCTTTAACGTTGATGCTCTTCTGCCATTTGCAGAAGCTTTTCAAGGTGTTGTCTGCGTGGTGGGAGATCTTCAGGTCCTCCTGCCAACATAACAAGAAGTCTGCTGTCATATTGCTGCTGGCTCAGGTTGGGTTTTGGGATGTGGTGGGTAGGGGCTTGATCTCAGACACATCAGAGGGGGATAACTGCCATCATGGGGAGAACTGCCACCCGGATGGAATTACTCCATACTTAGTTGTGGGCTGGGTGGGAATACAGGACACAGTCCTTTTTGGCTTTCTTTTCATCTGTGGTCCAACAAAACATTAACATTTGTGTGAGATAAACACAGAGCTCGGGCACTGGTGGCTGTGTTCATCTCACACAGATCCACCCAGACCATGGAAACAGCAGATGGGTTCCCCAGCCCAGCTCCCAGCCCAGCCCAGCTGCCAGGACACGAGGTGAGTCACCCCGTGTGCTCCTCACCTCCTCGTCCTCCAGCAGGATGAGTCTCACGATGGCGATGTGGATGGGGTTCCCGATGCTGGCGTGGTGGAACAGCCCCGCCACCTGCAACACACCAAAGCCACAGATGTGAAGGCCAAGAGAAAGACCTTGACCTTGCTGCTGCTGCTGGTGAGTCCATCTTCAGGGCTGGATGAGCCCCAGGGGAAGCTACTGAAGGTTGTTGACAACATCTCGGGGAATTCCCCAAAACGAGAGACAAGAGCAGATGCAGCCTGGGCTAACGCCTCAGGAGAGCAATGGGATCCACCTACAACTGATGGAACCCGTGCAGTGCTCTGAAACTCCACCAGAAACACCCAGGGGGTTTTCACTTTCACTCCTAACACATGTGTTTAACACCTCAAAGGAAGCCTGTGGTCTCTGGGTGCCTGCATCAACCCCCACAAACCCAGCAGTGTTACCCTGAGGTCCTCTGCCCAATCCCACCCTCTTTTCTGGCCGTCACCCAAAGCCCTCTTTGGGAATGCCAACAGGTGCCAGAAAAGCAAACAGACAAACCCAGCTCACACCGACTTCTCTGCTTGTTTTATGGCACCAGCAAACCCCTCCCTGATTCCCAGTGGAGACCACCACAATCTGGTGCTCCTTCCCACCGCTGTCCTCAGTGGCACCTTCCCAGGAACACCATCCACGTCCCTCCTGCCACCCAGCCTGGTGCCAGCACTGGCTCCCACTGCCAGCCCTGGGTTCAAGCAAGCGTGACCCAAAGCTCCCAGGTCCCTGTGGGTCTCTCCTCCTGCGAGGAGGTTTCCTCCTCACACAGAGGGCCGTGGGTGGCCCTCGTGCAGGCGTTGGGGTGGTTTCAGCTCCAGCTGCATCCCAAGCTGCCTGCCTGGGGAGAGCAGCACCCACCACCTCCCTTCCCTGGAGCTGGGGTGCAGAAGGAGCAGCCCTGCCCTTGGGGTGTCTCCCTGGGAGGCCACATTATCCATGCCCATGGTGGGAAGGAGAAGGGAACAGCCCATGGGGAAGGTGGAAGAGCTGCAAGGTGAGCTGCTCCTGCCTGCATGGAGACTTTGACCCCAGGCTTGCTCCCACCAACCCGTCCTCCCGCAGCGGATGGAGCACGGGTAGGGACAGCCTATCTGGTGAGAGGTCTGCTGAGGTCCCACCAGGGATGAGCCCTGGCAAGCCCAGTGGTCTTTACGTCCCACGGTCACATCCCCAGGGACCTGGTGGCTCTGCCATTGAGGGCACCAGGACTCACCATGTTCATCACGGTCAGCACGTACTTCTCAATGTTCTCGCTCCCGTGGTACTCAACCATCTTGGTGTCAGCCACCACCAGGGTTTCCACCCACTTCTCCTTGCTGATGGAGCGCTGCTTTATCCTTCTCTTCCTGTGCTGCTTCTGTTCCCATCTTTCCCTCCGCTTCTCAGACCTTTCCAGGCTTTCCTCAGATTCTGGGATTAAATGGGGGACAAAAGATTTCTTTATTTTTTTAAAATGTCTGCAACTTTGGTAAATTATCACCTTTGAGGCCATTTTCTTTTTTGAGTTAAAAACAAACTAGTCAGGTTTTTTAGTTAAAAAGAAAACAGCCTTTTGGTGTGGAGGAGGCTCCACACCCAGACCCATAAGCTATGTGCATTCTGCTGTGCTGTATGTCCCAACAAATCCACGGGGGGTGAAGCCTCTGACCTCAGCCTCTTGCCCAGCAGCATTGGCATGATATGGAAAATCAATAAATCAAGCACTTGAAGGAATTTCTTTGAGTGGAATGGGGTTGGTGAGGCTCCATGATGAACACGGAGCTCCCGGCGTGGAGTGCTTGGGGGTTGTATGGACACATGGATTTACAGGAGACCCTGCAGAGATGCTTGGGTGTGCACCACTGAGAAACAACCCCGTGGCTCAACATCTTGGGTCATCACCATGAATCTGTGACTTGGAGGGACTGACAGTTCCCCAACACGGCAAACTCTGCAGCCACAAAGCTAGCCTGATGTCTGGAGCCAAATCCTGAGGAGCAGCAGTGTCCTGGGCAGGACTGAGACACAGCAGGACCACAGAGACCTCCTCAGCCACATCGAGGGTGGACTCTGCTCCCTCCCGGGGTGAGACAACGGGAACATTCACTGGGCTGAGAAGAGGCAGGAGGTGGAGGAGAGCTCGGATGCTCCTCACACACACCAGCAACTGGGAATTCTCATGCGGAGCCTTTTCCCGTGATGCTGCTCCGAGATCAAGGTCAGGGTCAGTCCCAAGCTGGGTAAAGGCTTTGCAAACCACGTCCCACACAGTGGGAATTGCTTTTATGGCCAGTTTCAAAGGGCTCAGCCCTACTGGGTAACAATGGACTTTCACATTTTATGGACTACACTGTATGTTAGCTGTGAAAGAGATGTTTTATCCCCCAGCCTGAAAAATCCCAACTATCTGGATCGTTTGATGAATTGCTAATACCACTGTGACAGTTTAATTGCAGCAGCTTCCTTGGAGCTCATTCCCGTTGTGTCCCTTGGAGCTCGTTCCCATTGTGTCCCCTGGTGCTGAGCTCCCAGCTGGAAGGCGAAGGCGCTGCCGCAGGGATGGGTTCAGGGGGATCCTGGGATCCCTGGGGGGGCTCATGTGGCATTTTCCCCTCAAACACCACCCCAGCTGTACACACAGCCTGCACCGGGTGTTGACAGAAGCCAAACAACACCCAACAGCCTGGAGCCATCTCCCAGGGGGGGGTCTGCCAAGGAAAACCACCAATACATCCCTAGGAAAGGAAAGGTAATTAAAGGCTCGTGGGAATTAAAACCCTGGGGGACTTTTGGTCACCTCCCCATGGCACAGACACCACACCCCCTGCACGAGCCCAGGCTGCAGCACAGATCCATACGCATTGCACACATCACACCCTGAAACTCATCTGCAGTCAACAGGCTCCGAGGTCCAGAAGGAGCCGTGGTGACTCTGAGCATAGATTAAATAATTTCTATAGATTAACAAAAAAAACCACCCGAAGATAACCTGGTTATAGAAAAAATCACCAGTTTCTGAAAGCAGAGAACTCCAGGAAATGCACACAAGGAGCACTGCCTGGAAGATGCAGCTTCACACACGGAGGGGAGGGGTGAAGTGCCCAGGAGCTGCTGGGGATGGACCGAGCTCCTCATTACTCCAAATCCTGGGTCTGGAAGTTCTCCCAACCCATCCACTCCAGACACAGGAGGGGGAACCCGTGTGCTCTGCCCTGCAGCACAGCCCCCCCGGGCAGTGAAAGCCCAGTGCCCTGGCAGGTCAGAAACTGATGCTGGTGAGGAAATGAACACAAATCCTTGGTGTCCACATCAGGGATGGTTGCAACAGGGCTGGGGGGAAAGATGGGAGTGAGGGGCCTGGGGTTTGGCATGCACAGAGTTGTGTATGTGGGAAAAATAACCCACAACAACCCTGTGCTCTGCTCATCCCAACATGCCAGGAGAAGGACCATACCTTGCACACCGCAGGTTTCCTGTGGAGCTGGTGGCCTCCTGCCTTGCTCAAGTGTCTGGCGCTTGTAAATCCTGTGGGGCTGTGCCACCCCCTCCTCCCGGGAGCCAGGGGACACTGGCTCGATGAAATAGTCCTCGTTCAGGAGCTGGAACACACCCTTCTGGCAAGGAGAGACAAAGGCGTTACCAAGAAGCCATCTGCATCCAGCACAGACCCACACTGAGGAACCTGGGGATGGCAGAGGGTTTGCAATGTTCTCCAGAAAGAAAGAGGTCTTCTCCAAAACACCCAGGTTTGTGGGTATTTTGAACTCCGAACTCCCAGGTGAGAACAAGCCAGCATGGAGTGATCATCAAGAAAGCAAAAGCTCGAGAGATCCCATCCCAAAGTGCAGATGGTGGTGAACCCAAGGATGTCTGACACGGAGGAGCTCCGGGATGCTGAGACAGGGAGCTCCTGCAGGACTCAGCAGTGACACTTGGCCAGTCAAGGTGCTGCCATGAGGGTGTTTGTGACCCTCCTCTGTGCCACCACACAACTCCAGCTGCCCTGAGATGCTTCAGAGCAGTCTCAGTGCCTGGAGCAGGTTGGGGTGTCCTGCACTGTCTCAGGAGCCCGTTCATGCTCAGCTTTGGCTACCAGGCTTCTGCTCTGATGTGCTTGGTACTTCCACACCCCAGGACAGGGCAGGGACAAAGAGAGGACCACAATACATCTCTACAACTGTTCCAAATGTTTCCAAAGTATGACAGGACTGAGCCCACTGGTGATGCTTTTTCACCACGGTGTCCTTCCTAATGAGCTCCTTGCAGATGTAAAGTACCAAGGAGGAAACACCGTGGGGATGGAGAAGGGAAGGAGGCCACAGTCCTGGTGCCCAGGGTTGTTCCTCCCCAGGTGCAGGACCCTACGCTTGCCCTTGTTGAATTCCATACAGTTCCTCTCCACCCAACACTCCAGCCTAGTGTCCCGGGGTCAGCCCCTGCGGAGGAGAACCCCCCTACACCCACCACCTCTGGGGACCCCCAGCACCTCCAGCATCCCCCAGCCCTGCTTGGGAACGGGGGTCTGTGCATCACAGGAGCTGCTGGGTGATGTGGAAACACTTCTGCAAACCCCTGAGAGGCTTTGAACCCCGTGGGGACCTGGGACCTGCGCAAGCTGGACGCTGAGTAAGGAGACATGGACATTGCTGCTGAAGTCATGGATTGGCCTTGTCTTATTTGTGAGAGCGACTTTGGCTTTCACCAAAATTTACACTCTTAGGGGTCACTATCACCTGCGAGAACATTTGCAGTGGATTAAGGCAGAGGAGAGGTTCCCAAACCACAACCAGGCTTCACTGTACGTGAGCTGTGTCCTCAAAACCACCTCCAGGTTCCCCCCTGTGTTTGCAGCTGTGCTCCTCACCATCCCGCGCTTGGTACCAGGAGCCAGAGGTGACACAAGAATTGCTCTCGTTGGGAATTGGGACATCTACAAGTAAACACATCCCCGGAGAGTTCCCAAACCGCTGGAATCCATGGGAAGTTTACACTCAGCTCACCCACGGCCGAGCAAACCCACGCGGTGAGATCCCACCCCTGCTGTTGGCAGGAGGAGATCTCCCACTGCCTTCAGCACACACCGGGGTTTCACACAGCTCCTGTTTCCCTCCCCATCACAGATGTCCACACTCACCAGGCCATCGCAGGTGCTGAGAGCAGCCAGGCCCCCCCGCAGTGCCCGGCCCCGCACCTCTCCCACCATGTGGCAGGAGTTGTGGGAATGTGGCCGGATCTTGGCGCGAGCGATGCCCCCGCGCCACCGCTCGCTGACGAAGCCGGGCGCCAGGAGGTGGCTGTTGAGGCTCAGGTTGAACTTCAGGGCTTCTCCTCTGTACTGCAGCTCGTAGAAGGCGAGGGACTTGCTCCTGGGGGAAGGAGACCTCCGGCGAAGGGCGCGGTGGGACACATCGTAGGACAGGAACGAGCCGCTCTCATCAACCTTGGTGGGGTGAACGATGTCGCTGCCGGCGTACGGCTGGGTGGGACCTGGCCATGGAGGGGTTCAGGGCTTCAGGGTCCATCACCTTTCCTCTCCCACCCCTCCAGCTGCACGCTGAGCTCCCGCGGCACCCCAGGTACCCAAACACCAGTTGGGTCTGGTAACTGGTGTCCACTGCCACGGTGGGGAGGGGCAGGAACCAACCCCCTGCTGCCCCTCCTGCCCCGGGGGGCCCGGGGGGGATTTTCCTTGGGA
>VZRW01003900.1:43178-71965 GCA_013398125.1 Aegotheles bennettii | reverse complement strand
GGGGCAATGGCCCTGCGGCGGGGACACCTGCAGTGGGGGGGGGCTGGCAGGGGACCCCCAGAGCTGCCCCTGGCCAGGGAGGCCTGCAGCTAGGCCGGGCTGGGGCTCTGCTGTTCATCATCTCCCAGCACCAGGCATGGTTTGGGTTTTAGCTTTCACTGCTCAGCCCTGACAGTGTGAGAATACATGGAAAAAACAGATTCCTGCTGTCTGTGTCTCTTCCTCATCTCTCCCACCAGTATGATGTGGGACTTTCCTATCTTCTGTTCTAAATGTGTTTCATTTTCTTTCAAATATGGACATTCATTAGCATTAAAACTGTTGAAAAGTCCTGAATCTGTAAGGATTTTCATTTTCTGGAGTTTATAGTGTGGTTATTGTTTACCCTCCCTTGAAAGGGAGCTCAGTTAGAGATCCTCAGGGCAGTATTTGGAGTACAGCTGGCAGCTGTGGTGGGATCCATATTTACAACAGAGCACCAGATTATTTTTAGGTGAATAAGGGTTGGGATTATGCTTTTTCTGAGACTTGTTTTACATAGATTTTGAATTTTATATAATAGTTGTGGTTGTTTCTGACATAAGTAAATGAAAATTCCTGTTTGCAGAGTGAGCATTTGGAGCCAGTCTGGTTTGAAGTTCCATTGGGTCATGTTTTGTGCCTGAGGGGTAATGAGGCAAACAAAGCCAGAATTGTCCAGGATTCAGAAGTCAGTCTGAATCTGAATGGTCAGCCTGAATGGTCCAAGGTGCTGCTGACTGTGTTTATCCCTTGAATATGCAGAAAGTGGCTTTGAGGGGTGGAGTAAAATTTACAATGGAGGAGACTTAAACCTGTAGCCCATGGCCTGGTCATTCCTGAGCTGCTCACAAGGAGGAAGGCACTTGGAGCTCTGTTCCTGGTGTGACAGGATGCTCTGCACCTCTCCTTCTCAGCCTGGGCTGGGGGCTGAGTAAGACCCTGTGTCCTGTGGTGACTGGCAGCTCTTGTGTCCTGTATCTCCTGGGCACAGTGGCAGGAACTCTGTGTGTGCTGTACCCTGGGGTTATAATGCAGCTTGAAGGTGTGAGGTGCTGCAGCTTTCAAGAAGGAAACATCTGTACTCAGATATCCTGTGTTAAGTGCATTGAAATTCCCACCACATAACCACACAAGTTGACCTTGCCACTGAGGAAAAAAAAACACACTGAAGAACAATCTCTTCCTACTTAAGAACCACAAAGTTTTTCTTGCTGCACAGTTTCTCTTGCTGTTGCACAAGCCTGGCATTCTTCTGTCCCACAGGTCGGATGGGGAAACAGTGTCGGGGTCTCCCTCTTCCTGACTTATTGAGCTAAAATCCCAGGTGGTGGCTGTACTTCCTGCAGGAAAGGAGCTCTAACATCTGCTTTCATTTGTGTCAGAAGCTTAAGATGCAGAGGTGGCAGCCCTTACAAGAGCTAATTTCCTGCACAGAGTCAAAATGCAATGTCATGGAGGCTGAAGGATGCCCTGCAGTGAGACAGTTTCACCTGCTCGCTGCTCGTGTGCATGGGCTGCAGCCACCCATTTGTACTGAGCCAGCGTGTTCTGGTGTCTGCATCTGGAACTCAAGGCTTTGCAGGAGTTCTGTGCCACCCTGTGACAGCACGCAAGGGTGTCCATAGTGTGAGTCAGCTGTGGCTGGACATGTGGGCAGGAGTGGAAGTCTTGGTGCCAATCGTTTGCCGAAGTCCCCAGCTGTCCTGCAGAACTCTGGGCAGGCTTGGACATGGCTTGCAGGCGGTTGTCCTTGCACGAGTGCTTCTCAGGGAGGTCCTCGGCAATCTTTCCTTCATGGCCTAAATGATCAGAGCTCTGATCCTCTTCTGTACGAGAGTGAATCTGCCTCCCAAACACCAGCCTGCTGCTCAGCTCCGTATCTGCCTTTGGATCAGTTTCTAGGTTGACACTGGATTCAGTCACATTGTGCTTGGACATTTTACAGAAATGGTGTTCTAAGATGTTTATCTGCAACTTTCTTGCAGGTGAACGAGTGCTTTGTTTTCATGGACCTCTCCTTTACGAAGCAAAGGTACGTGTGGGTGCTCATCACTTTCTTTCACACAGATGTGGTAGCTCAAGCTCTTGCACGCTGGGCTGCAGGGCTGGAAGGGAGCTGTGTTGTTGTCAGGCAGCATGTGGGGTTGTCCCAACTCTCTGAACACCTTCTCCTGGGTGGGCTGGGGCAGGGTGGTGTAGGCTGGTGGTACAGCTGTGCTGAACTGTGAGGCAGAAAGGTTTGCGAGGGATGCTTCTGAATCTTGGTGGTGTTGTGGAGTGGTTGGAGTCACCTCCCTGTGTATTTGTTCCTATTTTAATGGTCTCATCCTGATCTCGGTGTATAAGGAAGTTCCTATATCCATAAGCCAGTCTTTGATGGAAACAACTGCTTTTATTGACCTCATGTGTACATTCTTAACCTAGAAAAAGCCCTTTCTGCAACTCTTTCTACTGAATACAATGCTCCCTCTGGCTGTAGAGATCCATATTATTTATTTTACTTTTGAAGACTCCTCTACTTCAGCCAGCTTGCCTGTCTGAGGTAGGGGCCTGCATGTGAACCAGCTCTGAATGGCTTTGGCTAACCTGGGGGTAGCAGCAAAGTGACTGCTTGGTTACTCTTCTGGTCATCCTCAGGGGTTTCTGGTCCTTCTTGTGGAGGAAGGTGTCCCTTGAGATAGCTGAGCAGAATCACTTATTTGCCTGGCCCTTTTGAATCCCTACATAGGTGTAACTTGTATTGGAGGATTTACTTTCTGCTGTGCAATAGTGGCCAGGGTTTTAATTGCTTGCATGGAGATCTCTGCATGTTCAAATTCTGAAAGCTAAAGAAGCAAAGCTCATTCAGATCTCTGTTCTTCTTGGTACTGACTGAACTTTCCTCTCCATTTCAGTGTGTAAAGGTTGCCATAAAGGACAAGCAAGTGAAATACTTTATCCATTACAGTGGTTGGAATAAAAAGTAAGTATTGCATGGAATGAAAGCAGCATCTCATCCTCCCTTAGGAGAAGTGCAGGCTGTGTCAGCTTGAATGTGAGGTGGACAGACCAGCACTACCATGTCCATGTTGTTAGGAGATTGTTGCTGAAAGGGACCTAAATGATTTTTATACACAAGCCATTGATTTATAGCAACACAAAGAAAACATTGCCTAGCCAACCATTTCCTCCAGAGCTTCAGTTGTGTAGGCAGACTGGCTCAGGGCCTCAGTAGACAAATGGGAATGCTTTATAGCTGCCTGTTTGTTCAGGCCTGAAAATAGTTACTGTAATTCCTCTCTGGCAGAAAAATCTGCGACAAAAACTTCCTTGTTATGTGTTGGTAGGAGAGGCAACCCCTACTGAGGTGGAGCAGACCTCTCCACCCAAACACAGTGTACTTCACTTTTATACTGGTTTTGGCAGCAAAGCCTTGGAGAAGCATGCCTTAGTGAGGGCTGTGTTCAGGGTGGGATGGGCACAACTGAGCAGGGTTGCCTTGTGTTTCGGTCCTTGCCTCTCATGCTAAGGTAAAGCTGGAGATGCTTTTCCATCCTGCAAACATGGTAGGGTTTAGGTGAGAGTGCTGAAGGACAGAGACGTCTCCATGAAGTGAATGCTCAGCCTGTTAAAGGTGAATACTTTTGTGAGATTATTCCATTTATGCACTACTTGTTTTTTCTTTCATCTGAATTCTGTTCTGCCGCTAAGTTTAGAAATCAGTAAAAGTGGAGGGTTTTTTTCTCAGCAATTAAAAGCTTCAGCTCTTCAGACTCTGAGTCTGGGAGCACTTTTTCCTGTTTCCTTGGTTTTTGATTCATTTCAATGCTGCTGACTCCAAGTGAAGACTCAGTCATACTGTTTTTATCCCACTGATGTGACAAAAAGCTGAACTTCATGTTTTAATATGTAACTTCTTAAATGCACCTGCACACCCTCCCTGCCACGTGGGCAGATAAATGTTTTATTGTAAGCACAGACAATTACCAGGACTGTAATTGGTTCTTGTGGTGGCTGCTGTTTATTAATGGGGCAGCATAAATTTGCTGCTTCCTCTCATTTATCTCTGAAGGGTGCTGTAAGTGATGTTGTGACTCCTGCTTCTCTTGCTTGCGCTGTTTGAGTTTTTTTGCCTTCAAGCTTCCAATTAACTACATTAAAAGTGGCGTTGCTGCAAGATCTAGATAGCTGGGGCGATATGACTCCTTAATTTTGGTTTCTATAATTATGGTCCTTTGTTACTTGTTAATTGCTTGACCTTGTAATTTTTTTGCAAATACCAACAGTTAGGATGCCAAAAAAGCTGCTTCATCATAAAGTGTAATGTGCTGCACAGTTTTATAGCACTTCTTTGAAGGTCTCTTGCAGCTGTACCAGCAGGATTAAGACAGTGGCTTAAATATCTGACCAAAGCACAATTTTAAAAAAATAGTCTGAGAATATGTACAGCCAGACCTGTTTCTCTGTAACTTCTGGATGTGAAGCTTGGCTTGTCTTAACACTCCTGAAGACCCTGTACTCCTGCAGTAGTATTGGCTTTGCCACTTGATGTTCCAGCTATTGCCATGGAATTAAAATGACACAGAACTCTAACACAGAGGGCTTTAACTTGCATATTTTAGAGTAACTTGGCCACTTTTAATGTGTTTTATTTGAAATAAATTGTCAGATTGCTCAGATTATCCACTCTTTGTCAAAGTGGAATTCCTGCTCGTAATGGCAATTTCCCCAACACCTGTTCTCTTAAATCGTTCACTTCAGATTCTTCAAATATTCATGCCATCTTGGTTTCCTTCACAGACAGAAATCAGAGCTCTTCTTCTTACAGTAAGATCTTATTGCTGAATTTGTTAACCTATAAAATGTTGGAATAGATAAAGGAAGCTTGCTTCTTAATATAGTTATGGCTACAGGTGTCCCATAATTTAGTAAGCGTAGAATTTTTTTTTCTGAGATACTTCTTTTAAATTAAAGACAGTCCCCTCCTTCCTAAATTGCCCATCCTTCAGGTTTTGGGAGACTCTTTGGAAATGACGGAGGGTTGCACTTCCCTAGAAAAATCATTACAGCTTGAGTCAGTGGGGAGTACGTTTGGTAATTGACACTTTCAGTTGTGCCAGTCCATGACTTGACACACAAGCAGAGTTCAGTCTCAAATTCTGTGAAGCTTTTAATTGACTGTTTTGTGTAGAATGCAGCCATGTAGTGTTTTGGAATGATCATGTGATTTTTTTTTTTACATTTCTTTTCAGCTGGGATGAATGGGTTCCAGAAAGCAGAGTGCTCAAATACGTGGATACCAATTTGCAGAAACAAAAAGAACTTCAAAAGGCCAATCAGTAAGTATTTTTGTTAGAAGTCCTGGTCAGTAAATATATTTTTATAGAGCTTAAATCCAACAACCATATATCAAGGGAACTTTGGGGTTTTTAAAAAAAAACCCAAGCCCTCAAGAGGTGTTCATTTATACTTGAGATACATTGGCTTACAGAGGTGTTCTGATATTTGTCCTCTAGCAGTTTAGAAAGAGCGATCTGCTACTTAGTTCTGAAATGATGGCTTTAGATTTCAAGGAAGAGCAGGTTGATGAAATGGAGAGGCAGCCTGACAGCAACCACATCCCGTGGTGTGGAAATTGGGTGGCTAAAAGTGACCCTTGCACAGTATTCTTAGAATATAAAGTGGTAAGGATCTTCTCAGACAGCGTCAGGCTGCCTAAAAATAGTTTGATTTTTATGAATGTTAATCTTGTATTTCTTTAATAGAACTGCTGTTATTAAGAAGCTGTTCTGTATTTTTCAGAAGCACTGTGCTGCTTCCACATGATTCAGAATGAGCAATGAGGAGGGGGGGAATGGCTGTTCATACTGCAAAGTGTTGTGTGAAGCAGCCTAAATCTTCTTGATACTCAGCTGAATTTGTTCCTGGGATGAATTTGTTCCTGTGTGTGACATGTACTAAGTTGTCAAACCATTTACTAGACATTCTCTAAATGTTTTGTATAACCTGTTACCCTTTAAGGGAAAACAAGCTGCTTTTTTTCCATTAAAGTCCTATTTATGAATTTACTTTTTTTAAAGGGAACAATATGCAGAGGGGAAGATGAGAGGTGCTGCTCCAGGCAAGAAGACTTCTGGTCTGCAGCAGAAAAATGTTGAAGTGTAAGAAGTTTTTTATTTGTTTTTTTATTAAAAAACCCAACCTCCTCCCCCAAAAAAAACCTCCCAAACTTTTGCTTGTCAGTTTTACTATTGATCTCTAAATAGTATTTTTCTTGGAATGGTTCTTCAGGCTAAACTGCATCTGACACAACCCATACAAAAACTGTTTCACTTTTGTGATATCAAAAAGGCCTTTGAAGTGTTTTATTGAAACTGCTGCCTTAGTCTGTGCAGTGGTTAACACTGAACCGAGGCACTGAGTAGACACTAATACTGTGCTTTTTTTGCACTTAATTCCTCTTAAGTTAGTGAACTGACACTCAAAAAGGCGGTGAGTATTCCCAAGACTCATATATCTTGATGAAATCAGTTTCTCTGTAGAATTTTACAGTTCTTCCAGGCTGTGCAAACACTTTTGAATAAAGCCCTTAAAACGCCTTGCCTTCTTACTGTACAATTGCTGAAACTGCATTTAGGGAGTCTTTGTTTTGCTGGTTTTGACAAAACTAAGCCCATATGCTATTAAAAATGGTTTTGCATCTTAAGAGACCAGAAGCAAGCTCAGACATTTATTAGGAAAAAACAATTTCGGGATGTAACTGTCAGATTTCTTTTGTTCCATCCTTTTTGTCTTACAGAATTGGCTTGTGTGGTGTTACATTTGGGTTCCCAGGCAGTTAGCACAGCTCTGCTGCTTTGCTCATGTGCCATGAAACTCTTCTGTCTTAATTACGAAGATGGTCATGACTAATGAGATGTTTTGAACTCCTAACTTCATTTATGATTCTAGTTTGCATGAGGAAGCTACTGAAATGACGCAGTTCCTGGGAAGAATATTTGGCAGCAGCCTCAGATTTGATGTCTCATTTATGGGCAACTTTGTTTTGAGATGTCATTGATTTGAGAAATGCAGCAGTAGTGGGTACAGTTACTTTTTTTCTTTAGATCCTGACTGCAGATTTCACTTTGGGATTAATCAAAGCCTAGAGTAAATTGGCTCCTGGTCTCTGGAATCGGTAGTCTAATGGATCTGGCCATAATGCTGTGTGTGATCTGGTGCTGTAGGTCCTGAGGTGCTTTAACACCACTGGTTTGGTGTGCCCTGTCAGCTCAGGATGGACCTCTGATGGGACTTAGTCACCTGTTTGTCTTCATTTGGGGGTGAAGAAAACCCCAGAGCAAATGTCTGTTTGGACAGTTCCTAATGAATGTCATTGAAATCTCATTAAACCAGATCTAAATTATGACCATGACTAATTTGGCTGCTTAAGGGCTTATTGTTGTCTTGCATTTTAGTCAGTGGGAGTAGAATGAATTTCATGTGTAACACAGGTAGTGATGACTCAGTAGTAAATGTCTACAATTTGCACTGTGGAGAAAATCCCAGTAGCAACTCCAGGGTTAGGTTCCCCATACTGTCAACATTAGTCACTTGGTAGCTCAGGCTGCTTACAGCAGGGTGAGTTGTTCTCTCTGGCTGAGTAGATGCTAAATGTTACCCTGCACTTGAAGTTGGCTTAATCTTTTCAACTGCACCTAATCACGTTGCATCCCAGGGAGACCCACACAGCAAAAACAACTTCATCCTAAGCCTCTGTGTAACTAAAGCTTGAAGGCATGCTGCCAGGTCTGTCTGCTCTCTGGTTGAAACCAGTTGGGGACAGGGAGTGGCTTTGCTTTTTGCTGTCATGACTATGGTAAGCATGGGTGGCCATTTCCAACATAGCCAAACAAGACAATAAGCTAATTCTCTAAAACTTCTGTTTTGTGTTGATTGGAAAAATTAATTCCTTGATGGTGCATTTTCAGAGTTGTGAAGGGGAGGAAGGAGAACTATTGTAGTTGGAACAGCAGTCTTGCATTACGAACATTATTTGTAATAGGGACCCATATGCCTGTTGCACTGATCTTGCTCCTGGTCTCTGGCCATTACCAGCATCCGATGCATCCTTCTAAATTAGACCTGTGCTGCTTTCAAAAAAGTCTCCCTGTTTTTCTTCCCTATTTGGAGGCTGAGGGAGAGGAGAACTTTGGCTTACCCTGGCAGTGGTGCAGGGCTGGGATACTGATTGACCAAGCTACTGCTTTTCCCATCCTGTTTACAGCTAAAGGCAAGATGGCTTCTGAAAAATCTCCACATATGGTCCTAAAATCCAACTTCTGGATTGTTCTCTTGTTGTAAATCTAAGGTGATTGCAGATACAGAAAGTATTGATGATGGGGAGGGGGAGAAACTGGTCATGCAACTGTTCTAAAGGGTAACACTGTCAGCCTGTTTGGGCCTCAAAATTTACCTTTTGTAGCATTCTTGGAGGATTGAACAAAGGGAAAGGTAAATTATGTTTTAAAATTCACTCTTCAAATAGCCAAACAGTGATGGAAAGGAAATAACGATTGAAGCACAACTTATCCTCCAGGAATGTTCAGTAGGACTGTAATACACTGCTGAAAAGGTAAATTTTTGAATCTTGGATAGATTCTCTTTAAGGCTAAGCACTGGGTCTGACATTCTCTCCTTAACTCAACCCCCATTGTGCCTAGATTTTTCAGACGAGATGGAGCGCATACTGTTTGCTGTCTGGAGACCCCGACAATATCGACACGGTGAGTTAAGGATGGATTGTCAAACCAGGATTGTCATCCTGAAATCCAAACCTCCTTGCTTGCATAGATGTCTTTTAGTGACTCTTGAAGTCCTCAGCTGTGATGTGTAAGCTTTTGTGGCAATGCAGTTCAGTCCCATGTGCTGCAGTGCATTGTTTTGGTTTGTTATTTAAAACCAGTGCGGACTCCTGGTGTTTGGTTTCTCAGTGTACACCTTGTGAGCTGGGGCAGGCATGTGAGCAGTCCCATCAGAGATGCTCAAAACAGTGTCTCAACTCAGAGTTACTGTTTTTTCTTCTAATAGAAGTCCTGTTCTTAATCTGAACATATTACTCAAAAGTTCCTGCTGCATGTCTTGTGTGGCATCCTCTGCTATCTTTGGCACAGCCAGGAGCTCTCACGAGCTACTTCAAGTCCTCTAAATGTCAAGCAACATGTGAATGCTGCCTACACACCACTTGTCTAGGGCTGGGGTGACATTGGATTGACTACCCCGGCTCAAGCTGGAGATGTTCCTGCCCTCTGCTGCTGCCCAGTGGTCACCGGTAACGTGTGCTTGGGGATAATCGAGTCAGTCGAGTCTAGAATGCTGTTCTCCCCCAGCTACCCTCTTTTGCTTCTAACAGTCTGAAATTAAAGGACTTTGGAGCTGGGGGCTGTATCCCTTTGTAGGGCTGTCTTCTGTTTATCTAATAACTTCTGGCATCCTTTGGAGGTAAGGTCAGACTCCAGTGGGGAGCATCCTTTGATGCTCCCTAAGCTTGAACTACGAGATCTTTAGGACCTTGTACCTCTGTTCAGTCTTTTAATTAAAAAACTCTTTCCACAATGCCTCCTTGAAACTTCCATGCTGCTTTTTAGTTTTGTTGTCAGTTTTCAGTGAGGAATACCTGTCAGTAGAAGCTGTGTGAATGAGGAGCAGCTGGGCTGTACCCACTGTGTAAGGGGAAGTCAGTGAAAACGTTTGTCCTGCTTCTATCCAGCAGTGTAGGCCTTGCTGCTCATAATGCAGTTGGGAAGTGGCACAAAAGGATGTTTTAACCTATCCTAGATACATTTTGGCTTCTCTGACTACAACTTCTATAAGCAGGGCTGTCTATAACCTCTGATACAGGTGCTGCATCTTTCTCCTGGGTACTGAGAGCACTGCATGCTTCAGTTCCTGCACACAGCAGCAGCACTTCACCTTCACAGCTGCCTTCACCCAGTGAAGAGTATTCCAGAGACCCTGCTGTACAGCCTATCAACAACCTGCCAAATGCTCATCTTTTGCCTCTAACATTAGCTCTCTGTTCCCTGACTCAGATTTGTCTTTTAGACTTTGCAAGCAGATGGCTGCTTTGCCAGGAAGCAGAGGCATGTAACTTGAAATATAAAAGATCAGGAAATAAAAGGAAAGAGGTGGGGGAGCACAAGCAACTGGCTAGAATGGTTTATGCCAGACTTTGTGCTTCAGTAACACAGATATCTCACTGTCTTAATTGTGGTAGTTCTTTACTTGCTTGATATTGCCTCTCTGATCCAGTTTAAGACTCTGCTTCTAGACTAACACTTAATGTTATTTTTTATCTTGTGATTTTAATTCTGGAAAGAACTCCCTGTTCTTCCATGTTTACTCTAGGTTTGGAAGAAAAGACTTTTCAATACACAAGTCCATTATCAGTGACTTAACTTGGCAATTGTTCCTTCTTCCTGGAGAGAGACGGTGTTTGTTCTGCCCGCAGTTTGAGTCTAGTGTTTGTGGCTTGAAGCTTGAAAAAAGCATCACTCCTCTTATCTGCAGACCTTCCTAGGAACCCTGCCTCCTTCCAAACCCAGATAAACCCTGTTCAAAGCCTGAATACAAGAGTCACTTGAGATAGTGGTGCATTTCCAGGGAAATAATCTTGTACTGGTAAAGAGTTTTATCCACACAATCTACAATTTTGAGAGGTTTGACTGGACTTCTGTTTAATAGTGAGCAAACTGAAATGTGACTGGTAGTGCTGCTAATTAAAGCTTCCTGAAAATTATTAGTAAGTACGAAGGTCAGATAATAGCAAATGCCTGTTAGGACAGTTTAGTTTTGTCATTGATGCTATTGACTGTTCTGGATGTTTACATGTTGTGTGCGTTTTATTTCAGGTGTCTTTAAAACTTTTGGAAGTACAGCTCTTGGAATAAAAATAAGGGCTAAGGATAGAGACTTTAAAGAAGTGTGTAAATTAGTAACAGTAAGTGTTGAGAGAGCATTTGGGAGAAGATAAATTAGGGACAATGCTGGTTAGTACTGTTCCAAATGTTTCTAACAAGTGACAAGTGTAATCACTACCTCCCCTAGAAGCTGATGGTGGAACTTTAGGCAGCCCATGCAGCTTCATGCATGTAACTCTGATAGTGCTGTTCAAACTTGCCCTTACTGCTCTAGGGGTCAAACTGTTTTTTTCAGTACTTCAGTGGGAGTTAATTCAGTTGACTGAGATTTGTCTGGTAATTCCCAGCACTTCTGTTTCCTTGTCCCATATTCTCTAAGTGATCCCTGAAATAAAACACTTAACAATCTAGTGTAGTTTTCCTAGAGCACTTGGGAAGCAAGAAACACTTGTAGATGTTACTTGCATAAGTGTCAGTACTGGTTTTAAATACCCGTGTGTTCTTCACATGCCTTCAGGGGTTTTGTAGCTTTAACCTTAGTGATTTCCTCCCAAAAATGGTAAGTTCTAGCCTGTTATATAAAAAGTCTGTAGTATCTTAACTGTGATGCTAAATCATACCTGAAATTTCTTTCATGTGCTTTTGTCTAAATACTCCATAGGCCACTGAGTATTCACTCGTTCTGAACTTAGTGGACAATTTTTCCGGCTTCTTTTGATTCTTCCAAGTATCTTTATATTTGCAATAATTTATGTTCTTCTTGCAGGAAAACCAAAAAGAACAAACAGAAAAGTAAGTGTCTTTGTTTTGTATATAAGTGGGTGTTCTTTGTGAAGGATTCTTAGCCTGAATAAGACCTTAAATCTTCCTCAGCTACATCTACTCACTATCACCTTGTGTCGTTCCTCTTGGACTTTAAATCTCTCTTCCTCTTGCTCAGGAGGAATGCATGTACTTCTCTGGTTTGTACACAGGCTACTTGTTTCACTCAGTCAAGGTTTTGACCTCTTGCAAATTAAAAGCAAAGTGGTATCTCCATGGGGCTGTTGAAATAATGTCACAAGTCAAACTTATGTTTTCTTATTGAGATGTGACATCTGCAAAGTTGAGCTGCTGGTTCCAAAAAGTTCTGCTGAAGAACCTTGCAGATACTGACATATAACCCTACAGAAACCTCCATCTTCAGATAAATGTAAATAGAGCAGTTTAAACTGCCAGAAATGTGGCTTAAAACAAAAGCAACAAAAAAAGCCAAGTGAAAAGATAACCGGAGAGAAATCAGTCTTTTTACATTAGTCTTTGAGATCTTTTTTTACTGGTATTTCTTGCTGGCTTACCAGATTTCTTCAGCAGCATAACGTTGTCCTTTCTGTACAGCTCCAGGAATTGGAGAAGGGAGCAGTACCAGTGAGACTCCTCAGCCTCCTAGGAAGAAGAGGGCACGAGTAGATCCGACGGTTGAAAGTGTATGTATTTCTGATTCTTACAGAATTTTGGATAGAAAATGTCTTGCTTTGCTCAGAAATACAGACTGCAACACTTTGTCCTGCAGTGTGAAATGTTACAACTTGCAAAACTGAGATTCCCAAGTGGCCTTGAAAAATCTAAACTATCTCCCTGTTCCCTGTGGAGCCTGCAGGAATTACTGCAGTAATTCCTCAGTCAGTATTTCAGCTGGGAAAACAAGGAATATAGGTGACTTTTACCTGAAATTGTTCTGGCTTCTCTTTTTTCAGGAAGAAACATTTATGAACAGAGTTGAAGTAAAGGTGAAAATCCCAGAAGAGCTGAAACCGTGGCTGGTAGATGACTGGGACTTGATCACCAGGCAGAAGCAGGTAACCTGTCAAAGAACAGTCTGGCCATGTATAGACAAGGACACTAAAAATAAAATTTGTATTCTTTTCAAGTGCAGTGTAGTGAAATTTCTTGTAGAGTTTGCCAGCAGCCTGGTGGCTTACTTGGCAGTTCTCATTCCGGTTGGATTTTAACCAAAGGTCTCCTGTGAGCAGGAGTGTGGCTCAGTGGACTTGCGTGTAAACTGGTAGAATGGACTTGGTCTAATCAACCATAAGCTATAAAGGCAAATAATTTAAACTTATTTAAGCTCTAAGTGTGGTGCTAACTCCATGTATACGTGGCCTGCTGGTATGTTTTGAATAGTTTACTTAGCTGGTAGAGAACTGTTCTGCAGGAGCATCCTCCATGATGTGTATTTTACCTGAGCTCCTTCCTGCCTTGTTTATGTGTCACTCACTGCCAAGTTCTGTGAGTATTTTAAGCTGTTCTACAGCTCTGACAGAAAGCCATCACTTAGGATAATTATTCTTAACTTCTCCCAAGCTGGATCCATATAAAGCTTCCCGATACAGTAAATTAAACTTTGCTTTCCATTTTAAAACTATAAAACACTTTGAACTTAAAATGTATTAGTGAGATATTACTTGTTTCTTGTGTGAAACTGCTTACCCTAAGCTCAGCAAGAAGCATAGACAATAAGGTTGCTGTTGAGCAGCACAAGTGTTGAATGGGAACACAAATAGAGTTGCTGTTGGGGTGGTTTTTGTATGCACCACTAAAACATTTGGGTGTTCCTTTAATAACACTTAACCTGTTTTTATTCAAGAAATGTCTATGTTGGTTTAAATTTTGCATGCAGATATAAATGCATAAATTGGACATCTTGTATTTGTTTGCTTTTGCTTCTTGTGCAGCTCTTCTATCTTCCTGCCAAGAAAAATGTTGACTCCATCTTAGAGGATTACGCAAACTACAAAAAATCCCGAGGAAACACTGATAACAAGTAAGTAGTGGTCATTTTGGACCTGAAATATTTCCTTTGATGTTGTTGTTGGACTTGTGTTTCATGGAACATTTAGTGAGATTGTTAAACATGTCCCAGCCCTATGTCCAGCTTCGTGTTCAAGACTTAAGTTGATCAAGGTGTTCAGAAGTCTTTGAGGAGGTAATTCAAGCACGTGGTTCTGATTGCTGGATGCTATTTCTGCTTTGCCCACCTTCCCTAAGCCTTTTCCTAAGGCAGCTGATACAAGTGAATAGTTCTCTAGCTTGGGCTTCCTGTGTTGGGGGAACAAAGCCATTGGCACTTGGTGTGCATGAGCTGAACCAAGGGTCAGAAAAGCTGCCTGGCAGATGAGCAAAGTGTTACTGTATGGGTGGACCCTCTCATGGAGGTGGAGGGGTGGGGGACAGGGAAGTAGAAGATGACTTTTAAAAGAATCAGATGGGCAGAGCTAATTACCTTGAGGTGATAGCTTTGAAGATTCTTGTTTGTAATTACCCCAGCAGTCCAGCCCTGACAACAAACAAGGTGTGTTGGTTCTTGGATGCAGCTTTCCTGTTGTAAGGGCAGAGGAACTCCACGTGTGAAGCTATTTTCTTTCACTCAAAAGGAAGCATATTACTGACTTGTCAGGGTGCTCTAACATTCTTTCATGTCATTGTCCTAATGTCTGTCCTAAATTTGTTTGCAGGGTGGGGGGAGGGTTGTACTTCTCAGATTTGCAGTGTCACTGCTGATTCTTCACAGAATCCCAGAATCCTAGGGGTTGGAAGGGACCTCAAAGGATCATCTAGTCCAACCCCCCTGCCAGAGCAGGGTCACCTAGAGTCCATCACACAGGAACGCATCCAGGCGGGGTTTGAATGTCTCCAGGGAAGGAGACTCCACAGCCTCTCTGGGCAGCCTGGTCCAGTGCTCTGGCACTCTCACAGTGAAAAAGTTTCTCCTTATATTCACATGGAAACTCCTGTGCTCCAGTTTGCAACCATTGCCCCTTGTCTTCTGGTTACTCTTCACTTAGTTGTGAAGTTGGAGGCCTGTGGGGTCATGACAGTGAGAGAAAGGGTTGGGGGCCTGAAATACTGGGTGGCTGTCCCTTTCCAGTTAAGACTGGTTACTTATTGTAGTATTGTATTTTTAAACTCCTGTGAGTTGGTATTAACTTTGGTTGAAAAGTCTCTGCTCCCAAGTGACGAGCGACAGAACAAGGGAATGGCCTCAAGTTGCACCAGGGGAAGTTCAGGCTGGATAGTGGGAAAAACCCTTTCACAGAAGGGGTGGTCAGGCATTGGCACAGGCTGCCCAGGGAAGTGGTGGAGTCACTGTCCCTGAAGGTATTCAGAAAATCTTTGGATGTGACCCTTGGGGACATGGTTTAGTGGTGGACTTGGCAGTCCTGGGTTGATGGTTGGACTCTATCTTGGAGGTCTTTTCCAACCGAAGCGATTCTATGATTCCGTGATAAGTGTCACTAGAAATACTGGGTGTTGCTTTCACTGCTCTGAGTTAATGTCTCTGAGTGGGTGGCTAAAAGCAACGCGTTTCTTGGTGTGCCTAAATTCTTACTAAGTTCAGAGCAGCCTGTTTTTAAAGGAGCTGCTGAAGTACCTAACTCCCTGCAGCTGTATGCTTTAAGGTCTCCAGACAAATTTCCTCAAAAAATCTGGAGGCTTGTAAAAGGTCTTCATGATGCTGATGGACTCACCAAGCCAACTCTCATCCTGCATCCATCCTGTCACTAGAACCAGACTTGCAGTGTGTTCTCTGTTTGCCAGGGAGTATGCAGTCAATGAAGTTGTGGCTGGAATTAAAGAATACTTCAATGTCATGCTGGGAACTCAACTGCTGTACAAGTTTGAGAGGCCACAGTATGCTGAAATTTTAGCAGATCACCCAGATGCTCCAATGTCCCAGGTCTATGGTGCCCCCCACCTACTGAGGTTATTTGGTGAGTATGGCCTCCAGAGGAGGAGGAGGGTGGTTAAGAGGACTCAAACACTTCATTTCCCTGCCCTGGGTCTCAGTGGGTAGGAACTGCAGAAACTTGATGGGCAACTATGAAATGTGTTTTCATTCTTCCCTTATACCATGTGCCTAAAATGTTCAGAGCCATTCAGGGATTTGGAATGGAAATGGATTCTCACCAGTCTGGTTATTTTAGGTGAGCTTTTATATATAGGAGTAGATTCCTGGGCTGCTTTTACATGCCACTGAGGTTCTAGACTGTACTGAAATACTCATTAAAGCCCTTGTTTATAACTAACACGTGCTGCTTCTCTTGCAACAGTACGAATTGGAGCTATGCTTGCTTACACTCCCCTTGATGAGAAGAGCCTGGCTTTGCTGTTAAACTATTTGCATGACTTCTTAAAGTAAGTACTTGTTAAGTCTCATTAAGAAGGAAAAAGTTGAGCAGGCATGGGCTATGGTAATGTGGCCTATTTGCAGTGAACAATGGCTGTATAACACACAGATAAATCATCCTGAGCCTGTGTGAGGCATCTCTGAAGATTGCAGTGAAGCCTTCTTAAACTCTGCTGTGCTGTAATATGAGTAAGACTGGTTTTAACTCCTCTCCAGTTATAGTGAAGTTATTGCTAGTCAAACGTGTTTACATATCTTAGTGTGCACTCTTAAACTGTCCAAGTCTGCTACTTGTTTCAAAATAAATGTTGAAGCATTTATTTGTGGTTGCTATAAAAAGCAGATGACAGTTACAGCAAACTATTGAATTGCACAACAGTTACTCAACAACAACTGAGCAAATGTTAAAACCTGATGAACCTTACTAATGGTGTTTCTGGGACTAACTCTCACTGTAGCTTAGTGCACTGCACTGTGCTGTGGTGCTGCAGGTGTGACATCTAGAATGAAAACCTCATCCTAAATACTGCAAGACTTAAATGCAAAATGTGTTTCTAAAAAAAACAAACCCCCAACAGCTCAGACCTTTTATTTCAGACATTTGATTTCCTTACTGCTGTAAGGAACTGTGGAGTCATTTGCTGCTTAATTCGCCCATAAATGTTTGACTGAGATTCTGGAGCAGACTTAAACCTCAGTTGAGTGTCTGAGGTTTGACCTGTGCTCCCCCACGTGTGTATGAGCACGACTTCAGCTTCATGCACCCGTGTGGCACTGGAGGAACTTGGTGTTATACTTCTGCAATTATTTATACATCTGTAGTGCCAGGTGTGTGGTTTGAAGCTGGCCAGCTCTGTGCCAGCTCACAGCACTGGTGCAGCTTCTTCCTTTTGCAGATTTCCTTAGTCGGCTTGTGCTAAAGCTGTGAACTCCCATTTGTGATTGTCATGGAGAAGGGAAATGTTCTGTGTATTTTCTCCTAAGGCTTCAGTGGTCTACTGATAGTATTTGGAAATACTGATTTGTAAATGATCAGGGTAAGAAAGGGAAATGGTTAGGGTAACAAAGCATTCAGCTCTTCACCAGTAAATACCAACTTCTAACTCGGTGTGACTGGGTAAACTATTGGAAGTTGAAAGAAAACCCTCAGCAAATCCAAGACAGCTTCGCAGTGGAGACAGAAATGGACCAGCCCCATTTCCAGGGCAAACTCTCCTTGGAGTGGTCCTGGAGTGTCTTGAGGAAATCAAAGTCTCTTGGGTCTGAAGTAGAGGCAAGTGCATTGACCAGAAATCCCTGAATGTTTGCGGAGAAGTCGTGGTGTGTGATGCTGATCTGTGGCTGTGATCACTGCTCGTTTGTTTGAGCTGTTACTCAGCCATTTCGGTTCCATATTGGTGCAGACAGAACTTGGTGGTGTCCTACTCCTTGTCCCTACCCCTTGGAGTGCAGCAGTAGTAAACCAGTTCTTGGTACAGCAGCAGACAACCTCTAATATCAACAGTTTCATCCTGTCAGTGTGACCCTCCCCGTGCTCACTTGGAGCTGGAGTTGCTGGACAGCTTGTTTGGTGTTGATTTTTTTGACATGAGCTGTCAAATCTTAAACTGCTTTGCACAACTGACTCTTTAATAGATGTGTTGGGTTTGTCCTCCTCAAACCCCATTTCATGGTCTTGGCAAACACCTAATATCTAAATTGTGGTGCTAAACAATGGAGCCTTCAGGCAAGGAGCTAACTGAACCTCTTTGTTATTTTCCTAGGTATCTAGCAAAGAACTCCTCGGCGTTGTTCAGTGCCAGTGACTATGAAGTAGCCCCTCCAGAGTATCATCGGAAAGCAGTATAATGCTGCTCTGCTTCAGTGGTGTGATGGATCCCTGTAGTACTGTCCACTTGTCCACCTTGTCCTTCACCCTCCTATTGCACATGTCTCTATTGCACAAATGATGTGAACATAAAGTGAATAAAGTTGTGTGTTTAAAAGGAACTGGCATTTGTAAGCGCGAAGATTCTTCTGGTCCTGAAGTAGAAGCTTTGGAGTTTATGGGGAAGTTTGGTGTCTCTGGCGTGCTGCTGGTGTTTGTATTGATGGAATGTACGAGGAATGCTTTATGGTATCTCGTTGTATGAACTCTCAGTGCTCGTGGGTCTGTTTTGACCTTGCCTTGCCTCACTAACCCGCCTCATTGTGTAGTAATGAACTGCAGGCTCAGACCCATGAGGGTTGTGATCACCTGGTGTTGGTGCTATTGAGTAGTCTGACTCACAAACCCATCTCCTTGGTCTTGGAAGTAAAACATTTGGTCCATAAACATATGCTTTTGTTTAGGTAGTTGAAGGACTGTGACTTTTTTATATTCTAACAATAGGAAAACGCGTGGCCACATCGTAGTGTCTGGGGGTGTTTGTCTGTCACAGCTGTTTTACAAATCCTCAAATAAACTTTTTTAATTTCAGATGTTGTTTCTAATATTTGTACCTGCATTGGTCACTATGCCAGTGTCCTGTCACCTCTGACCTCTGTGTACCAAGTGTAGTATAAAGTTCTGTAACATTAACTTGGAGATTCTGTGTGTCTCTTTAATTCCAAGGACTATTGGTTTGAGGTGGGGGCAGTGGGTTCCCTTACTCTAGGATCATTGTGGTCCATAAGTGGTGACAATGCCCTCTGAGTACATCTGCAGAAGTCTTACAAGGCTTGTTCTTAAAAGCCTGAAACCTGTGAGCACACTCTGCCTGGCTTCTGTCAATCACTTTCCTATTCCAATCTGATTTCACACATCCAGGAGCATCTTGAGGTGTGCTGTGCACTGCACCATGCAGGTCCCTGTTCTAACCCCACGCTCCCAAGTCTTGTCTTGATACCATTGTGCAATAGGTGGGGAAGAAATGGTGGTGAGAGAAACAGGAGCTGCTGATGGAGGCTCTGACGCTGCAAGGTGCTGTGTGGTGTTTCCATGGGCAGGTTTGTGTTGTGCTTGGCTTTCACCCCTCAGCATCAGGCACCCAAGCCTTATCTCTCCTTGATGTCACAAGTTCCTTGCAAGATTACACACTCTTTCTGGGAAGGTTGCTGATGGAATTCGCTCCAAGCTGCACAATGTGTGACTTACACCCTCTGCCACTCTGGCCTGCCTGGCTTTTGTTTCTTGTTTCCCTGTGTGTTTCCCAAGGCAGTTTGTCTGCTACCTCAGCCCTCTCAGCTAAATTCTGTCTGGGAGCCACCCCCTGTGCAGGTCTGAGCCTCCTCCTGCCCTTAGGCCCATTGAGAAAACCCTTCTGCAAGGGCTCATTTAGGTCAATTTTATGGGAACTCCTTTGTAAACTGGGTAGGAGCTAAGAGAGAGGTCACTGGACCAAACTGGGCACCTCGACTTTGCTTTGTGGGCAGATGCTTTCTTGCCATGGTTCCGTGCCTGTGGGACAGGATCTGGGGCTCCCCTGTGCAAGGCAAAGCACTGAGCTTCACCTGCTCTCTGCACCCCTGTGCCAGGAAAGCAGCACCAGGATGGGATGGAGAAGGAGCCTTTTGGTCTTAAAAACATTGCACGACTTGGCTGTGGTCTGAGTAGCTGCTCTTTCTAGGCAAAATACCAGCTTTTAATCACAGTTGTTGTTGTTGCAGGAAACCAAGGGTGGGGGGAGCTGTGATCCACCCTGGGCTGGGCCGGAGCTGGGGGGTGGCTGTGCCCTGCCTTGGGAACCATCCCTAAGGACTGGTCTGGAGGGGAACACGGTGACATCCCAGAGCAGCTCTGGGCGTGTGTAGAGGTGAGAGTGGGCTTGCCTGGGCCCAGGGAAGGTGTGAGCAGCTCCATATCCTTGGTGGTTGTCTCCTGAGACAGGAATCCAGCTGGGCTGTGCTCCCCCCTTCTGCTCCCCCTTCCCTACCAGAACACCAAATGGATTCTGCTCCGTGAGGGTGGTGCTGGCTGAGGGATGGGCTGCTGGAGCATGGGGTAATGAGCTGCTCAAAGGAGCAGCAGGGATCTCCTGTTCAATGGGAAGGAACAATATTGAGCAATGATGTGAGCAGGAGTTGCCATAGAAACAGAGGCAGGGGGGGTGCATCCCTCGCCCGGAGCCGTGTGGGATGTGCCAGGGGGTGCCAGAAGCTCCACTTGCTGCCTGAGATTGTTCCAGCCTCTGTCTAACCAACAGCTTCGTGAGGCTAATTAGCTACTGCTCCTTATTTATCGTGGCCATTATCCAAAGGAAGAGCCAAGAGTTCTGAGCCTGAACAATGGGTTTATCCTTTGCCAAGGGTGAAAACAACCTCCTGTTGTGGCTGTGCTCTGTTTGGAGAGCAGTGCTGGTACCCGAGATCCACACGGATCTCCTGGTGACCCCTTGGTTCCTCCTCCACTGCTCTGTGCTCAGCTCCTGAGAAATCACAGAATCACTTTGGTTGGAAAAGATCAAGCCCAACCATCAACCTAGGGCTGCCAAGTCCACCATTAACCCATGTCCCCAAGGGCCACATCCACGTGGCAGAATGCTGTGGCTGCCCCGAGCCGTGCCTGGTGTGTTCCTGCCACCCCCAAGTGGGAACAGGCTGGAGGGATGGGACGAGGACGTCGCAGCCACTGGCACGTTTCTACTTTTAACACGTTAAGGATCCCGTCTGTATCCTGCTCTAAGTTTAGGCTGCAGGATGTCTGCACAGAATCCCAGCAGGGAAGAATGAGTGCAGGTGTAAAATTAGCTGGATTATTTCTGGGCTGGCTGTTCCCAGTGCTCCGTCACGGAGATGTGCCGGGCTCCTCTGTGTCCGCTCCACTGCCTCCCGTGCTCCGATCACCTCCCGCTGCCTTCCCACCCCGGGATCAGCCCACAGTCACAATCTCATTATCCAGCTGGAGGTTTATAGGGAAAGGACACCATTCCCATGTTTAGGAAAGGCTCCACATTCGGATGGGTCAAACACAGCCACCTTTCATCCTGGGTGGCTTTGGCCGGGCCGGCACGCGGCATCAGAGCCCGAATCAGAGCAGGAGGCTCTGCCAGAGCTGGAGAGCAGATTCTGTGACATAACTAGCATGGAAATGTTAATCAGCATTAGCTGCAGTCCAAATTCCACTATCAGGAATGCTGAATACAGAGGAGGAAAGTACTGGGATTAGGGTGACTTGGCAGCAGACTCTCCTCCCCGATGTCTGGGTCTGGTGCTCCAGGATTTAAGCTTTTATTTAAAATACAAGTAATTGTTTTCCACTCGTCAGTACAAACAACAGGAATGTCCAAACACACAGTGGCTGCAAACCAGCGTGGTGGTGTGTGCCGGGAGCCTGCAGCGCTCTTCCCAGGCCACATGAAAGCAGCAGCTTCCCAGCGTTGGCATAAACACCCCTGGGAACGCCGGGACTCCGTGCCCCAGCCCTGTGTCACCAAGCAGGGCTGCTGGCACAGCCTGGGTGGCTGCTGGGCTCGGGAAGTACTCTGGGTTTTTCTCCAGGTAAGCAGTGCTTGGGTGTGCAAACCAGGACATGTATCCCAGCCTCCTTCCACGGAGAGCACACCCTGCCCGTTCCACCAGCAAACACCTCCTCGCTGCACTGCTTTGCAGAGGGAAAGGCTTTGTGCCTGGAGGGGACTTTGTGTGAGTGTTCAGTCCCTGTTCCAACGCTTCCCACTGCTGCCCTCATCCTCACCCTCGTTTTCCAAGCCCTTGTAGTTGATATTTCTGAAGTGACCTGGGCTCCTCTTGCTTTTGTCCAACGCAGGGAGGACATGGCCAAGGAGCTGTCTGCTGCGGAGTGGAGCATGGCATGGGGGAGAGCCCTACCATGGGGGCAGTGGGAGGAAGGGCTCTGCTGCAATCCCACCCGTGCAGGTGATCATTGCTGCAGAGGTCATTGCCCAGGAAGCCCTTGCTGCAGGGGCCACTCCTGAAGGTCTCCTGGTTGTGCACAAGGAGGAACCTGGAAGCAAGAGCTGCCCTGTGAGCAGAGGCTGTTGTGTCAATGGAGTTGTGGTTGCTCACTCCAGGAATGGAGCAGAGGAGTGTGTTCAATGAACAAGATCTGTGGGAAAGGAAGGCTGGTGCTGTCAGCATGGCTGGAGTCTCACCACCCAAAATAAGCCCTGAACTGAGGCACCAGGTCCAGGAGCAGACGCTGCCTGTGCAGCCAGGGACACAAGCTCTGCAGGAGCCCATGAGCATCCATGTGGGATGCTCCGGGACACCATTCCTGGGGCAGAGGCAGCATCCCTACTACATCCCTATCCCTGCAGGAGCCCTTGGCTGCCCAGACAGTGTCTGGTGTCTGCTTCCAGTGCACCCTGGCACTTGGCACAGGCCAAAGCACGTGAACAGGGCGGTGGAAAAGCCTCCTTTCAGAGTGGTTCTCAGACTGTTTGGATGCTTTGACCCACGGGTATTTTTTTTTCCTCTTTTGAAATGACAAGACTGAGAAAATCCATCCTTGAATAGCTCTGGCAGCACCGAGCACAGCTCGTGTTACATGGGCAGGTATTTTGGGCAGCCTCTCACTGCCTGGTGGCTTTGTCCAGCATGCCCGGGGAGGCTCAGGAATTAGGACACAGCAGCAGCCTTTTTCCAGGGCTGAGCCCTCTGCTCCACAGCCAGCTCAGCTCCCGGATTTGTGTGCAGAGCTCCACAGCCAGCTCAGCTCCCGGGTTTGTGTGCAGACTGCTGCCTGGCGTGAGCCAAAGCTCCTTTCCAGAGCTGAATCCCATCCACAGGAAATCCACACCCTGTTCACCATCAGCCAGCACCCAAGAGGGAGCAGTAAGGTTTATTTTGCAGGGCAGTGTGGAATTGGTGGGTGCAGGAGCTGGGCAGTCGGTGCCAGCCTGGCACCCCAGGCACTCCTGGCACTACCCCAGGGCTCCTGCATCACCCAGCTGCCTCCCCTCTGCTCCAGCTCCGTTCTTATTCCTCCTGTGAACCCCAGGCAGGGCTTCAAACCCTGCTGTTTCCCCATGGATCAGCCCAGATGGAGAGCAGGGACAGTAAGGTGGTGATAATGAAGCTCTTTCATAGAATCATAGAATCATTATGGTTGGAAGGGACCTCCAGGGTCATCAAGCCCAACCTTTATCCCATCATATTCCTGACCATCAGACCATGGCCTCAAGTGCCTCATCAACCCATTTTTTGAACCCCCCCAGGGATGGTGACTCCACCCCCTCCCTGGGCAGCCCATTCCAGTGCCTTTGGCGAGGCTGGGAGGGCAGCGTGGTGCTTCTCTGGCTCCAGGAGGCACCGCTGGGCAGGATTATTGCAGGAGATGCTGCCCTTGCTATTATTGCATTGCAAATCTGTGCCTGGATGGTTGCTAACCTGGGACCTGGCTTGCTCTTGCTCCTCATGAACCTAAAAATGAATCAGTGCTGTGCTGACAGGACTTCCCAAGAGGAGACGCGGTGTGAGGGAGCTGCTGAAGGTCAAGGGGCTCTGGTTTCACTGTTGATCCATTTGAGCTTAAACAAGGCTCCGAGCTGTTGATGGTCCGACCCCTGACACCGTACGTACAAGGGCAGGAAGCTCAGGAAGAGCCTTCCCTTCCCTACTGACCCCACTGCTAAAGCTTTGGAAACTGTGACCAGTGTTGCCTGAGAGCTCTGGTTTCCAGTGTGGCCAGCCAGCACATCCGACCCATGGGATGGAGAAGGACATGCTGATGACAAACAGCCATCTGAGCTGCTTTCCTTGGAACCAGGCTGCTCTCCTATGTCCTGTCTGCAGCTCTGCTGGTGTTCATCTGGATTCACACACTGTCCATCCCCACAGACACAGGGTTTTCTCTCTTTTGCACTGAAAATTAATGAGTTGTTAACTGGAGAACTGAATGAGTTGCTAACCAGAGCGTGGCTACTCCCCGCTGGTCTGTTCTATCAGACACAGGAAGGCATTGGGTCTGGTTAAGTTCTTTTTGATCTCTACATTCCTTTAGGCTCCTCATCACCTCTCTCCATCCCTTCTATTCACCTCTTCTGGTTACTGTATTTATGGTAAGGCTTTATCTCTGTGACCAACCCAGCCCATGGGTGCTGGGGCTTTGTCCTGCCACTGCTGTTTCACCCAGTACAGCCCCCGAAGCACTGGACCAGCACGGAGGTTGCTGCTGTTCCCTCTGCCTCTGCTCTGAGCAGCCAGGCACTTTATGAGCCTGCCAGGATGGAACAGCCCCCACGGATCCCCCCTGGCTCTCTGCTGTATGCCAGCCCAGGCTGAGTTCAGGGTCTCCCAGAATCCCAGAATCCCAGAATCCTAGGGGTTGGAAGGGACCTCGAAGGATCATCCAGTCCAACCCCCCTGCCAGAGCAGGGTCACCCAGAGTCCATCACACAGGAACACATCCAGGCGGGGTTTGAATGTCTCCAGCCAAGGAGACTCCACAGCCTCTCTGGGCAGCCTGGTCCAGTGCTCTGGCATTCTCACAGGAAAGAAGTTCTTCCTGAGATTCACATGGAACCTCCTGTGCTCCAGTTTGCATCCATTGCCCCTTGTCCTATCATCGGTCATTACTGTAAAAAGCTTGGCTCCATCGTCCTGACCCTCACCCTTTCCATATTTGTAACCATGGATGAGGTCACCCCTCAGTCTCCTTTTCTCCAAGCTAAAGAGCCCCAGCTCCCTCAGCCTTTCCTCACCAGGGAGATGTTCCACTCCATCACCTTTGTGGCTCCCTGGAGGGGAGCTCCTCTCCTACAGGAGTTTGAAGCTCCTGCCTGCTGCTGCTGAAGAGAAGCAGAAGCAAACCCCACTTTGCTCTGTGGTGTGGGGAACCCAAATTGGATGGTGATGATTTCCTGAAGCATGTGTGAATGTGAGAAGCTCTTGGTGTGTCTCTTGCACCCACTTCTGCTTCTAATTCTGGCTACAGAGCATTCGTGTCCTGGGTACGTCCACAGCACATGTTACACAGCTCAGTCCCAGCTTTTGGGCTGAACTCTGCAGTCTGTGTGTGACACACTGCCCTCAGCCTCACTGGGAGATTCAGTTCCTTTAAACTCGTTGGAATGTGCTGCTAATTACTGTAATTTATCACTCAGTTGCTGCAGACACAGTGCTACAGCACGGGTTTATTAGCTGTGTCCTCACCACAACAGTTTCACTCCTCTGGGGATGGATTTGCTTTCTCTCAGCAGCTCAGGTGCTCAGCGAGGCCGGGGACACGATGCCTTTACACCCCATCTTCCCCAGAGCTGTCTCAGAAATCTCCCCAGTACAACTGGAACTGGAGTCCGTGCAGCCAAGAAAATGAAATTCCCCACTTTCCTGCAAACATGTGTGTGTGTGTGAAAAACCAAGGAGCTGTTCTGCCTCAGGCTTCATCCCCATCCCGAGCTTCACCCTCTCCCAATGCCAAGCAGATTCCCTTCCTGCAGAGCGTTACCTTCTTCTGGGTGTGCTTTATCAGGTAGGACAGCCTGTCCTGGCAGCACCCCTGGTTTCTACACCCACTTCTGACCTGGTGCACAGCTTTAGGAAGCTGTACCCCACCTTGGCTGCCCCGCTGGGGGCACACAGGGGGCTCCTCCTGAAGAGCAGGGTCTGGTGCTGTGCAGGACCCAGTGCTCCCCGTGGCTGCCAGGCACTGCTCCGAAACAGCCGCTGGTAACACACAGGAGCAGCCAAGTTGGCAGCCGAGCTCCTGTCGGATCCAACTCCCCAGAGGCTGGCACAGGCTTTGTTTTCTCCTGACCTGGACACCACGTGGCTCAGGAGCACGGTGTGCCAACACTGCCTGTGCAGAGGCTTCCGTCTAAACACGTTTCCCCCCATCTCCCTTTCGTGGAACTCGGAACAAAACGGGGCTGAAAGGAGTAAAATGAGGGCTTGGACACTGGATTGCTCTGGCTGCACGTTGTGAGACCAGTGCTTGCTTGGACATACCCACAGCCACATCTCCCCGTCCCGTGGCACTGGGACATGTGGGCAGGTTGGTGCACATGTGGCTGGTGCTCCTGGGAGCAGTGGCTGTCGGGGAAGGTGGGAGTTGGACCTCAGCACCACTGAGTGCCTGAGCTCCAGTGCTGGGTGCCCATCGCTGCCAGCTGCTCCTGGAGGTGCCTGGTGTGGGCTCAGGAGCTACCTCAGAAAGAGAGAGTTGGGGGTGTTCAGCCTGGAGAAGAGAAGGCTGCAGGGAGAGACCTTGGAGCATCTTCCAGTGCCTGAAGGGGCTCCAGGAAAGCTGGAGAGGGACTGGTGCCAAGGGCAGGGAGTGATGGGACGAGGGGGAACGGGTTCCAAGTGCCAGAGGGGAGATGGAGATGGGATGGGAGGGAGAAATTGTTTGGTGTGAGGGTGGTGAGAGCCTGGCCCAGGGTGCCCAGAGAAGCTGTGGCTGCCCCTCCCTGGCAGTGTTGAAGGCCAGGTTGGCTGGGGCTTGGAGCACCCTGGTGTGGTGGGAGGGGTCCCTGCCCATGGCAGGGGGGGGCACTGGATGGTCTTTGAGGGCCCTTCCCACCCAAACCACTCTGGGATTCTGTGACACTGGGCAGAGACGTGTGACTCTGCTGGGTGCTCAGCATCCAGCCCTGAGCCTGAGCAAGGAGAGGGGGTGTCAGACACCCCAGGAGAATGAGGCCTCACTGTACCCTTGCAGTGAAGACCGTGACTCTTCGTGCAAGAACAAAGTGAGATAAAATTATATCCTCCTCCATGCGTGTGGCTGGCATGGAGATTAATTTATCCGGGTGATTAAGGCAGGCAGTGATGCAGGAAGTGGCTGGGTAATTTAATGACTCAAGGTAGAAATGCAAAGTGAGGAGCGAGTTTCTCTTTCAGTCACGTTGGGGTTTGATTTTTATGTCCTGTTACAAACTGCCTGATAAGCCAAACGCTGGGAGAAGTGCAATATATTCAGACTGATCTGCTTTTCTGTCTTATAAAACAGCTGAGAGCCAAAGTTGGCTGAGACTCTAATTGGAGCTGGATGTTGCCATGGGGTGGCTTGCTCAGAGTGTGCTCCCCAGCCAGCTCCCTGCGTGGCCGCAGGGAAGATGTCCCTGAGTGCAGGTGGAGGGCCTGGAGTCACAGTCTGGGTGGAAAAGGGCTGCTTGGTTGTTTCTGCTGCTCACACATCAGTAGGTTGGTATCACCTTGCCTTGTGGAGTGTGCGACCACCAGCTTTGTGACTCTGATTCTCCTTGAACGCTGGCAGTGGGTAAGGGGATTGCACAAGTGGTGCTGCCTGATGGAGCAGGGAGGCAGCTCTGGCACTGGGGTTCTGAAAAACCGAAGCTCTTCCTTCCTCCCCCCATCTCGCTGTGCAGCTTGGCTCTGGTTAGTTTGTCTCGACTGCTAGATGTGCAGGCCAACACTGCTTCTATTTCAACAGAACCTGCCAGAGATTAATTAGATCCCAGGCCTGCGGGAGGACCGGCCAGCAAATTTTGTGTGCCATTAACTCAGTCCTTATCACACAAACAGTGCTGGAATAAACACACCCTTTGTTGTGGCACTGGGAGCAAAAGTTGTCACAAAAATGAAGCATTTGAGCAGATACAGAGTGTGATGGTTACGAGCCGCACCAGCTGCTTGCCCAGATCAGATTTTACCGTGGTGACTGAGATGGCACTGAGTGTGTGCTGATGCGTGCAGCCCTGCCGTGCCCAGCGTGCTGTGACAGTCCCCATGGCAGCAGGGACAGTCCCCATGGCAGCAGGGAGTGGGGACAGCAGCTACTGTGTGCAGTATTGCTGATGCAGGAACATCCATTGGGTGTCCACCAGCCCAACCCTGCAGCAGCACACAAGGAGGCATCCAGGCAGCGCCCTGAAGAAACCTGTGGTTTGGAGGACAAATCACAGAGAAAGAAATTTGTGGAGTTGGAGAGAGAGCAGAACAGATCTCCAGCAGGAGCTGTGGGTTTCCATTTGTCTCTGCTTGCCAGCAGTGAGGTGACCTGATCTACCCACCCCCAGGTTGTGCTCGGCTGTGTGTGCCCACGCAGAGCACAGACGAGCCCCAGCAGAGTGGCTTGTGCTGCCTGGTCCCGTAAGAGCTGGGGGAGCCTGGCCAGAGGAGTGAGGAGTGAGGCAAGAGGAGCCAAGAACAGTGACAGGGCGATGGTGAGAGCATGCTGCAGAGCAAACAGGGATGTCTCTCGCTAACAGGCAGGGAGATGATGGGATGTGGAGAGGGGAGATGTAGTGGGAGCTGTGTGCCAAGAATCTGAGCAGCAGCAGCTTGAATTAATTTGGAGAGCAAAGTGAGAAGCCCAGAGCAAGGCTGTAGCAGATGTGTCCGGAATCACAGGGAATAGTTCTGGCTCTGTGATGAGGGGAAGGGCCGGAGCACGGATGTGTGTCCAGACTGGGCTGCTCCAGCCTGGCTTGGGCTGTGGGTCCAGGCAGAGCGCTATGGAATGCTGTGTTCCCTCTGGAATCCACACACCCTGGATGCCAGGCAAAGGTGCAAGTCAGTCCTGAGCAATTGAACATGAGACGTCTTGTTCTGGTGCTGACACATGCAGCACTGGGGCTGGAAGGTGGTGTTCAGCCAGGGAGCCTCCTGGGAGCCAGGGACAGACACGGTGTCCCCCCGAGGCCAGGCAGGGTCCCCCTGAGGCCAGGCAGTGCCCCCTGAGGCCAGGCAGGGTCCCCCCAAGGCCAGGCAGTGCCCCCCGAGGCCAGGCAGTGCCCCCCGAGGCCAGGCAGGGTCCCCCAAGGCCAGGCAGTGCCCCCCGAGGCCAGGCAGTGCCCCCTGAGGCCAGGCAGGGTCCCCCAAGGCCAGGCAGTGCCCCC
>VZRW01003900.1:0-42314 GCA_013398125.1 Aegotheles bennettii | reverse complement strand
CGGGGGGTGGTGGTGGGGGTAGTCGGGTCCCTGGGGTCCGTGGGCGCTGAGCTCCGGGGGCAGACACAGAGGACAGCTCGGGGGGGCTGCGGCGGCAGTGAGGGTCCCTGGGGTGCGGAGCACTGAGGGGCAGTGGGACCCCGGCGGGGTCTGTGTGAGGGGAGGGGGCTCAGCCGGGAGAGCATCCCTGAGCGTGGGGAGGGGGGTGAGAGCAGGCGGTGCCCCGGAGCACCCGCAGCCCGCACAGCAGCAGCGTGTGGACCCGAGTCACCTCTGCCTTCGGGTCCGCTTCCTGGCCCCAGCAGAATTTAACACCTTTTGTTATTATTTCGCCCCCCCCTGAGGAGCCAGTGCTCCGGCTGGCAGCCTGCCTGGGCTCGCCGAGAGCTGTACATGGCATTCTCGGGGCTCGTTCAACGCTGGTAATGCCTGTGGCAAAATCAGGGCACTTACCCCGCAGTGCAGGAGGAGGGCTGGCTTAGGAAAGGGACAAAAACCTTTCGAAAGGCTCCACACGGTTGTGCTTTGCTGATCATCCAGCCTGGGAATCCTGGGGGAGCTCCCGGGGCAGCTGCAGCCTCGGGAAATGAGGCACCTGTGTGATGGTGCAGTTGTCTGGGTCTTGCTAATCACAGAATCACAGACCATGCTGAGCTGGAAGAGACCCTCCAGGATCATCGAGTCCAGCTCCTGTCCCTGTGCAGGACACCAAGAGTCACCCCATGTACTTGAAAGCCATGGAGAACACCAAAATTTAGACTGGTGTTCACTGGCTTTATAGATTTGTTTCTACTTCATGCACTTCTGCAGGTAACTTTTGATGAGAGAGGTCTTTAACTGGAGAAAGCTATACTGGGGAATTACTTTGTGTGGTAAATCATCTTTAATTGTGACTGTTCTGTAAAGGCTCCTTGGGAGCTGCCTTGGTGGCTGTACTCCTCAGCTCCTCGCTGTCTTCCTCTGCTGCTCTGCTGAACTCGCCGCTGGCTACGTGGAGTAGCAGAGAAGGGCAGGTTACTGTGATATGCTGCCTTTTATCAGTCTTCTTTTAAGATATTGGCTGTCCTTAAAACACTCCTGCCCGTTTGTCTTGGATCTGAAGCTATTACTTGAAAATAATAGCTCATTTGAAAGATATGCAGATATTCAGGCTTGTAAACTGCTGACCGGACTCACCTGGCAGTGTGGGCTCTGTGTGGAAGCTCAGCACTGTGCTGAGCACCTCGCTGTGCACAGGAGTGATTCACAACTCTGCTATGATAATGTGTAGTGTGTAGGCTGGCACTGGTTCATGTTATTCATTAGTCCTCCTGTACTTCAGAGCTGTTTGTTTTTTTTCAAGGCAAGCCTATAATATTTAAATTTCAACTCACACTTACAGCATCTCTATTTGTTTTTAAATAGGCTTGAAAATTTTTCACTTCCATAGGTGGAGGCTCAACAAGCTTCCCTTTCAAAGTACCTTGGCGCAGTCTTAATACTTCTAAGAGCTGAAGCTGTTCTACACTACATGAAGGGAAGTGACTTTCAGTGAGGTCCTTTAAAAGACTGGGGGAATTCATCATTTGTGGTGATGCTGGGCAGAGCTGGGTCTCTGACTGCTGGGTGGGAATCCTGCCAGCGTGAGCTTCAGGGATCCTGCTGGAAAGGGGTGTCAAAGGATTGCCTGTTTGAGAACTTCATCCCGCTCTCCTGTCCCACCCTGTGCTGTTTCCTGGGGGGGTGGAGAGAAGCTGAATCCCTTCATGGTGTTTCTGAACGCTTTCCTCCAGGTTGAGGTGATGGCTATGTGCCCTTTATCTCCTGATGATCTGGAGATGGCTTTGTTACCTGTCTCAAGATGGGGGGAAGCCACGGAATGCAGCAGAAAGTAAAGCTGATAGTTTTATGGAGTCCACAGCTATCCAGAATGTTGTGTCTGAAAATGCAGTTATCTGATTTTTGCCAACTCCAGCTGGCTGATTGATGGTGCTTGGAAAATAATCCGAGCAGCCTGTCGGTAGCTGCAGCGAGACAAACGCTCGTCACTTGCTGTAGTGTAGGCTGGGAACTTTAATGCTGGGTTCTGTGGAGCACAAAGCCTTGAGGGCATGGTCCTTGCTGTCAGTCAGAGCTGATGCCTTGTTCACAGACATTCATAAGACAGATTTTAATTAATGTAGTCGGTTTTATTGGGGTGAGCACAGCAGCGTGCGCTGCTGATGTTCCTGAGGCTCCAAAGTAAGGGCTGACACTGCAAGTGTGTGTTTGTGATCCAGTTTGTGCTGAGGAATGTGTCCTTCCAGGAAAGTTAGGAATTCTGTAGCTGTATGCACAAGAAGTAAATAAGAAAAATCAACATTTCTTGAGGAGGCTGAGGGAAAGATTCATTTATTGTTCTGCAAAGTTTTTCTTGTTTCAGACCTTTGCTGATCTACTTCCAGTGGTGAGATTCTAACTGTTGGCCAGGGGGAGAAAAAAGGCTGCCTGCAGATTTCTGTAACACTTGGGATGTAGCTGTGGAGGTGTTCTGCTAGATCTGAGGTGCATTATCTTATTGATGTTGGGGTTCTAACCTTTCTGATGAGGTCTGGAATTCAGGGGAGGGGGATTCTGGACTGCTTACTGTGGAACATGGGACTCGGTGGTGCTTTGAGCACTGCTGAAGTTGTCCTGCTGAGCAGCAGCAGGTCTGTGTCCCTTTGGAGTTGTTTGCATCCTAAGATACAACATCAAAGACCCAGTGTGAGATACACATGCACTTCAGAACTCGGCAGCACTGTCTGGAGCACCTGTGAGTAATGAATGAGCAGATATAAAACCATGTGAAAGCCTCTATCAATCCTTCCTCCTCTGGGAAAAACGACGTTGGGTTTATTTTTTAATGAAGAGAAACTGAACATCATGTATAATTAGCGGAAACCATTGTGCAAGAAACAAAGGTAGACATCTGAGCACTTGCCCTGGTATGATGATCTGTGATTATTAAATTAATACCTGAACAAGTCACTGGCAGCTGAACTCGTTTAAGGCTGTGTTAACCCTTTGTTTCCTGTGGAGACTGCCCAGTTCTGTTAAATGGGTAAGGAGTAGGAGTTTGTGGGTTGACCTAACACACAGTCCAACAGCTACTACTGCTCTGTCAGCAGCAGGGAGGGGAGGCAAAACCTCCTGTTCTCATCTGACCATTTCTATTAAGGGAACGAAGAACACTGTTTATAGTCTGAATTTGCTAATTAATCAGCAACACTAGCTTTGTACAGCAGAAGAACCTTGTTAGAAATTACTAGTAGCACCAGTGTGCTGTAGAATACACATCAATAACCAAAGGAATGAGGTGAAATATAGATGTTTGGTACCCTAGCTTTAGCTGAAGATTTAGGATCACTTCTGTGTTGAACTTCCTAAACAAAAGAAAGTAAAACTTTTGCTGCTGGTGGCACACACTGGTTTGTGAATGAACGTGGTTTTCATGGCATTTTGTTACAACTCTGCTCTCTGCAAAGACAAAACACTTTGTCAGCCATGCTGATCACAATGCCATGACCCATCAGCAGAATTTTTCTGGTGTTGCTGCTGTTGGCTGGAGCAAAGTCACTCTTCCCTCTCCCTGGTGTCTGCCGTGGGCAACCAAAGGTGACTTTGCAATGCCATCTTCAGGCAACCAAGAACCAGCAATGCTGTAATATTCAAATGTGGAGTCCTAAGCTGACTGTGGTTATTCTTTAGAGTATGTTTGGGTTCCAGGAAGCTTTATTAAGGTTCGTGTTCCTTGAAAAAACTCCTTTGTGAATCATTTGCATCTAGTTAAGCAGAATGAGGTGCGTGTCTGTGGTTGATGTTGGAGAAACTTGAGGTTAGTCAAGATGGGCAATTTGTGGTTCAGCAAAAGTGTTGTGGTGCAGCCTGTTTACAGGGGCATTGTAATTTCCAGGCTCCTTAAAAAGCAGTATTGATGATGCTTTATCACTTTGGAATGTAGCAATTAAAAGTATTTTAAAAACTGGGGGTACGGTGAGTGCCTGTGTGCAAGTCAAATACCCTGGGCTGATCTGCAGGTGTAATTATGCAGATAAGGCTGCTTGGTTATCTGTTCTGATTTCATCCATCCTTTTGCTCAGATATAACTTATGTAGGACTTTGTTGGCATTTAAATATTGATGCTATTAGCAAGCTTGTGACCCCTGAGAGGCCGACATTGTCTCCATGTGTTCATTACTTGATGGAGTCACTGTAACGTGGCGTTCCCTTCTCCCTGCGGAGGTGCTTGAGGCTGCTTCCCTGCGTGATGGATGTAATAGCCATGTTGTGCTTCATCACCCCCTAATATTGTCTGATGCTTTCTGTTAATAAAGTACACAAATCAATTGGTCCTTGCCTGGAGTCCCGAGGCGGGTCGTGTGATGGTGCTTTAACAGCTGGACTCTCACCTCCCTGCTGCTTTCTCCCCGTTTGAAGGGGAAATAATTTTCCTGGGCACTTGTGAGGGCAAAGCTGGGCTGCAGCAGGACTTGGACTTCCATGGCTCATGGTTATTTCTGTGGTGGGAGCTGGTGCTCTCATAGCTGTGAAGGGGTGTAGTGTTGTGTGTGTGTAAGCCTGGCCCCAGCTATCACACAACGCACTGAGCAGGCTGTTGTAAGGTGCAGCTGCACCAGCACGGGTGTTTCCAGAGTGTGTGAGTAGTTCTGGAGCTGGTCTGTATCTCAGGGCTGAGAACTTGAGGATGTTTTAATAATGAAGTGTATATATACCCTTGAGTTGTATATTGGCACTGAGACACGAGGAAGTTGTGGTTAAAAACAAAACTGATTTTTTTTTTCAGTTTTTGCAGACTTTGCATCCTCCAGGAGCTGCAGTCAGTCCTTGGACATTCCCACTGCACCTCGTGTGTGGTTGTAGTTGATGCTGGTGGCTTTTCCCCCTACCCCAGCTATGTGGGAAAGAGAAACTGGCTGTGCTGTTAGGCACGTGTTAACTTGTAGTTGGAAATGCACTGCCTGACCCAGGTTTAGAGCCCTTGTGATGGTTTTGAGGACTGTTTGACATGTCGCATAGACAGAAGTAGATTTGAATACTTCCTTAGTAATTTGGTCTTAATGGGATATGCTGACCTGGAGTAGGAAGGGAGATGCCTTAAGAATGGGGTTTATGGTGATGTTTTAGGTGGTTACTGTTTATTTTGCTCTAACCTGTTTGTTAGGAGGCTGTTACCTGCATCAGTGGCAGGATTTAAACAAGAATTTAAACAAGCCATGCAGCAGCACAACCCTTAATGTGAATTCTTGGCAGGAGCATCCTGGGAGCAGCATGAGCAGGAGCAGTCCTAGGAAGGCTGTTCCCTTTGAGCACTGGTTAGGCTGAGCCTTGCCCACTCTGTAGCATTCAGTGACTCTTCCATAGATGGAGAAATTGCAGTAAATGAGGTGGTAAAATATAACATGCTACGTGTGGGAACCTGCTGGGTGAAACAAGAGCCCTGTGTTCCAGCTGTGTCTTTTTTCCCTTATGTAGGCTAAATGGTGAGTCTGTCTTCTGTAGGTTTAAACTCCAAAACACTTGTACGTGCATACAGACATATTGTTATAAGCAAGATATGATTATAAAATACATACAATATATAAATATATGTAAATATATTTAATATAAAATGCAGTTTCCCCCCATTTGAGCCAACCCTTTCTCTAACCTGGTATCTGCAGGGTTTTCCAGGCAACTGTGGATCAACCAAAGCCTGCAGGATAGGTGGGTATTGGCTGGTGTGCACCTGCACTGGAGGGGGAAGCTACACTGGGTGTGTATCTGTAAAAAACAGCCTCAGCAGTCTAACCTGCCCCTTGGTTTTGTCACTCTGGTTTTTAAATAAATCAAAGCACTTCAAAAGCAACTGTCACACTGTGCTGCGTAAAATGGCAGGGTGTGCCTGCCCAGACCTAAGCTTTGCTCACAAATGTACTCTGACCTCTGTGGAAAGAGCAGGACAATTAAATGTGTGGGCTGATAGATGTGCCCAGCCCGCCCTTCTCATCCCTGCTCGGCTTCTCTGACACACACGGGTTTAGTGCCTCCTGTGTCAGTGTGTGCCTGCCTTTCTCTGGGGAAAACCTGAACTGGCAAAGTCATATCTTGTGACAGAGATGGGCCTGAGATTAATAATTCTTCATCTCTGACAGGAATTATTCTATCAAATGGTCTTCACAGACTTCAGAAGCTGCAGTTTTATAACTATTTCCATAAAAGCTTGGTTGTTTTGTCTAGGTAACTTCTCAGACAAGAGATACAGCTGTGAGTTGCTGAGTGTGATGATGGCAGTGTCACCAGAGCTCTTTGCTCTTGGTGTGCTTTATCTGCTTATGGCACCCACTAATGGCTTTAGGGGATGTCCCATCTGGCTTTTCTCGTTAATAGCATTATCTGCCTTGCCCAGCAGTGCCGGGAGCTGGGTTTGCTTTCACAGGTTTATGTCAGCTTTCAGGCTGAAAGGTTTAAGAATTGCTTGGAATTACAGCTGGTGTTCCTGGAGTGAGTGAGAGGACTGCTACAAGTTGTCCATGTTTTATTTAAACATGTAGTAGATGTTCTGCAGCTATGTAGGCAAAAGTGTTTAGAGACACTGGATGAGCAATTCCACTTTGGGTGGAAGCTTCCTGAGCAATATTTCTATTTGAGCAACAACTGCTCACAACGTGTTTCACTGCAGTTTTAGGACCTGTATGTCTTGTGCCTGGGTTGTCCTTTTACAGAGGTCAGCGCATTCTCAAATGGGAGTTGGACCTCATGGATCACACTCAGACTGGTGGCCAGCAATCTCTTCTTGTGGGCTTCTTGCTGGCATGAAGGTCTTGAAAGTTCCCCTCTGACTGCTAGAGTTTCACTCCGGAGAATATTTGGGTTGAGAAAAATCTCAGCAGAAGAGCTGCTGGGATTGAAGGGTTATGGATTGCTTTCCAAAGGTGTTTGGGGTGGAGATCTTAATTTGTCTCGGCGNCTAGAGTTTCACTCCGGAGAATATTTGGGTTGAGAAAAATCTCAGCAGAAGAGCTGCTGGGATTGAAGTCCTCTCTACCTGCTTCTATTTTTACTTGAGATGGAGAAGATGCCCATCAGCTTCGGGCTCATATTCCTGAAGTATGGTGTTATGCTTATTGATAAATATATACCCTATAGCAATAGTAAGCTTTAAACATTGCTAGTTGCTTCTCAGGCTGTCATCAGTGTACATATATATATATCTTTTTGCAGCCTATCAGAACTCCCCTTGCTGACAGCACCTATGGCTTTGATGGCCAGCAATGGTGTGTCCTTCCCACTGCCTTCAGTGACTAAACATCTTGTCTTGCTTTGCTCAGAGAAGTGAGAGTAATCAGTCTGGGTACCGAGTATTCTCTGAGTGTAAATACCTCTTAGTGGACATCATTAATGCTCTCACTGCTCTCAGCTTTAAATACTTAATTGTAGTGATGGATGAGGAACAGCCTTGTTTTGGAAGGCTGTTATTTTAGTCTCCTATAAACTTTGAACTCTGTGTACTCATCTGAGTAAGCAGCTGAGAGTGGTGATGCTCTTTATGGGCTGCCTGAATTTCGGTGCTGGCTGTGAGAGTCCTGTGACATGTGGGGTGGGAGGATGGAGCAATGTTATGTGATGGTCCAAAGATGAAAGCTGCAGTTAGGTAAAGTAGCTTGGCTTCTGATCTGCTAAATACCTGGCAAGATAAGGGTGGTCATGTTCAGGGAGAACAGAGTAGGTAACTGTGTGTTGTGTGAACAATTAAGGTGTACAGTTCCTCAGCAAAGGGTGTTGGGGATGCTGAAAGTTTACCTGGACTTGAGGAGAAACTGGGTGATTAATAGAGCAGTTAATTCAATTAGCATGTAGGTAGAGTCCCTCTAGCCCAGGAAGCTTAAATAATTCTCTGGAAATTAGGAGAGCTTTTGGAAAAGTACTCTGTGCTTACTCAGTTTGTGCTCTTTGAGCACACTGGTGTGGACATGTCCCTGCAGCACCCCTGAAGGTGTGATGGTGCCAGAGGGACATGGAGTGGGTGTGAACACTGAAGACATCTGCTCTCAAAAGCCCTCAAACTGAGGGCACACCAGGTATGAGTTGATAGCCATGAGTGCTGCATTGATCCTGACCAGATGGTGAGGATGGGATACTCCCTCATCTTTGAGGACCTGGAGTTGGGAGGAATTCCTGGTGGGCTGAGCTTTGGAAAAGCAGGTGCTCGGTGCTAACACAAAGGGCAATATTGCCCTTGGCTTGGCACCCATGGAACACTTGGCAGGTCAGCACCTCCAGAGGTCTGTGCTGCATCTGATGGAGGTCTTGTTCTGAAAAAACAGATCTGAATTAGGTTCCAAACTTCAGTTATACAGAAAGAATGCAGCACAAGCACGTTTCATTAGTTTCTACCCTTTGAGCTCTCTGAGATTGAGCTGTCTTAGAGAAGGATTTAGTGGATGTGAGTTTGTGTTCACCAGAGCCATGCAAGCTGTGTTCCTGAGACCCGTCTGTGCTTAGTCTGAGCTGGACAGAGTGGGGAATGTGATTTGGCAATCTAAAATCTTGTGGTCAAGACTGTCTTGGGAGGATCTTTGGCATAAAGGGCCTGTGGGATGAGTGCAGCTCAGGAGTCACGAGGAATGTCTGCAGGCAGATAGGAGTGAGATGAGTGAAACCTTTGGGATAAGGGAATCGCTGACCTGGGTGGCATGGTCTGACCTGCACAGTTTCTCACCAGCCTGATTTCACTTACGTGGGTTTTTTTGCTGTTGCTGTCACTGCTGAAATGTTTGGTTTTTCCCTCTAAGTGCAGCTTTTAGCTTGGGGAGACAGACTTGGTTCTGGTCAGGAGATAACTCGAGCTGACACAGTCACTGCCCTGCTTTGGAGTGGCTCTGTCATGTGGACACTAATTGCAGAGAAGTCTCTGGAGGTTCTCCTGAGAACCACCTTAGTGCTGCAAGGCAAAGGGCTGGGGCTCATGGCAAGTCATGTGGAGGAATTTAGAAGTCAGTGAATTCATGCAAATGTGAGCAAGTGATTTTGAAAATCCCTTTCCTGAAATGACCCATTTATTGGTTGTTTCAGTCTTGTGTGTGGTTTCCTGGCTGTGCACCACGTTTCTCCTCTGCAGACAAAACAGCACATTGCTTGTAACGCTGACCTGGTGCTCTGAATATGGCACTGGGGAGATCTCCATTTAAATTTAAAACTCGTGAAAGGAGACTCTCCATCCTCCCCACTGTTAATCATTATGCTGTCTGTTTAATGTTTTCACAGCCTGTGTGACTCCTCTTGTTTAACATGTTGGGAGACAGACTGGCAGCAGCAGTAAGCTGAAACCAGGTTCTATTCAGAATGGGTTTCGTCGCTGTAAAAGGAGAATTTTTTTTAAAGCAGAGGCATGTGTGTTTTCTAATTTAAAATGGGTTACATTTCTGTCAAAATAGGATCATGCATTCCATCTGCTCCACAGTTGTAACCGTCTGAAGTCTGAGCCTGAGTCTGGTTTCAGCTCCGTGGTGTGGTGGAATGGGAAAAAATTACTCCTGGGAGTATTTCAGTCCCGTGTTATTAGTGGTGAGAAGCATGACCTTGGCTAATGTCAGCGGACAGCTAATTTGACTAACGTGTTTGTTATTTTAAAGCGAGTGTTTGCATGTCTGCAGAACATAAGGCTGTAGTAAAGTTTCATGCATGCTTGTCTTGTTAGTTAACGTCGGATCTCCAACATGTTACTCAGGGCAGGGGCATGCAGGGAATGCATTAATAGCCACTGCCTTCTATCGCTTGGCTATCAGGCACTGGGTTATCAGAAAATAGATCTGGGCTGATGAGACTGTCTACGTATTGTTTACAAGATATTTGGGATCTGGGCAGTATTTACTCGTGGTCTGAGTCACTGCAGCACTCTGTTGCAACACAAACCAAAGCTCAGAGGGTTTTCTTGAGGATTGCTGGGACCAGACCCACCAAGGACTTCGCCACCCAGGCAGCCTCTGGCTGGGGGCAGCCCGAACTCTTAAGAGTTATGAAGTCTGAAGATGATCCTGAAGATGAAGAGAACATCCTTGGGGATCCAAGCTAAGTGAAGGATGGAGCAAAATGAATTCAGGGCAGCGGAGGGAATAGGCTTCTCAAAGCAGCCCGTGTGAACTCCAGCTTGGTGCTTTGTGACTTGATGAGAGATAAACTGATTGCTCCTGGCAGCAGAGGCTGTGGGTTCGATGATGACTTGGTGGTTTTCTTGTGCAGCTAAAGACACAGTAGGTATCCTACATTGCCCATCAAAGGCAGTAGCTTACAAGTGCAAAAATTCAAACCCTTAAATTTTGTAAATGTTTTGGGACTGTTCTGTTCTAACCGTGTCTCTCTAACAATTCTTCCTGCAAGGAATTTGCTTTAGATGTGAAATGCTTGGGTGCCAATACTTGATTGAGTACATCATGAGTAAATTGCATCCATTTCCTAAGCGTTGTAAGCCAAGAAAAATTATACTAAGGAGATGGTAATTTAAAAAAAAATGCTCTTCTTAATCAGATTTATGAAATGGGAAGAAAGGCTGACTGGTGAAGGGTTTTCTATAGATCCGAGTGAGTTTGTGCCAGCAAGTGAAAGCTGCAAAATAAAACTCAGCAATCTAAACCCAGTGGCAAACATGCCAGATGTGGTCGCTTCCCTCTGGGGATGTGAAATGTCCTTTGCAAAGGAATGCAAAGGGAGCAGGGCTGGGTGCTGTGTACGTACAGCTTCTGAGGTATTGAAAGATACACAACTTGCATGGTAAAGCAGCTTGGAGGAGACTTTGAGCTGTGGAGGAATCCTCTCTTCCCCAGCAACATGTGCAGTGTTTGGTGTGAGCACTAATGCCACCAGCATGGTGGCTCTGATGCCAAGCAGCCTGGCTTGGCTTTTAAGCTAATGGGTGGGTGTTTTAATTGATCAACAAATTGGTGCTGTGCTTAAGCTGGCCAGCGCCAGTGGCTGTGATTACTTTAGTTGTCTATTTTTATTACTTTTAGCAAGTATTGTACTGAATGAACTGTTGCTATGGTTTTGTGATTACTGTGATCTTGTTTATTGTGAGAATGGGGGATAAAGATAATCCTGATTACAACTCATTACTCAAACCATTCTACAGGTGCAGGGTGGTGGCAGTGGGTTTCTGGTTTTGTTCTCTTTGTATCTCCCCTTCTGCCTGGCAAACCCTGGCTTGGGGCTTGGGCTGCCCTGTGCTGGTTGAGTGGTGCTGTCACTTTCCATTGGGGTCTTTCAGACTTTGTTACATTAGATCTTGGAAAATGTTGGTCTCTGCTAGTAAGACAGGCTTAAGGGGAAGGTAGTTCTGACTCCATAGGCTGTCACTGTTCTTATCGTGGGGGTTGTACACAGCTTTTGGGTTTTCTGTCCCTGCTTCCACATGAAGGCTGCTGGGGGGTTTGGTGCTTTAAGGAGGCAGAGGAGTGTGATGTGATGAACCCCACATGAAGGGTACAGATGGATAGGCTGCTTTCGCACTAAGAAAGAAACATTTTCAGCTGTTCTTTGGCTGCTCTATTTTGGAAATGATCAGGTTTGCCAGTTTTAAAGTTCTCTATTCAGTCGGGCGTGGAGCTCCTGATCCACAGTGATCATGCATCCACAGGCTGTTTGTCTCACTGTTATCAGGGAATTTTTGCTGCATGGAGTTAATTTGAATATAATACTCATCATTATAAGCCTTTTTCTTCTGTCGGGTGAAGTTCTTGGTTTATCACAGCCCTGGGCAGCAGTTTTTCTTGTTGATCAGCCACTGTGGGGAGAGCATTATTTTTTTGATCAGGATTGAAGTATCCATGATAAATCTTCAGTGAAAAGGTCCTGGCAGCCTCTCGGGGCAGATAAATAGCTGATAGCTATTATCAGATAAGAGGGGACAGAAAGAGATGTATAAAGACTACCTGACATGAGAAACTGCCTGAAACTTTTATTGGAGAATGAGGATAAGGAACTGCTGTGTGGGTTTGGTTTTAGTCCTATTAGAACAAAGCAGAATGAGACAAACCAAAGGGATTTATCCTAAAGGTCTCCTTTGGAGTGGAAGTGACTCAGCCAGCCTGTCTGGGAGCACTGTACATCCAATGCACACAGCCTGATTGCAATGCTACAGTGATGTTACACATAAATAACTCTGAACATCTGAACAGGTACAACTCTGTTTGCATACTGAGATATTTTGTGTTGTATCCCCCAGTTGCAGATGATTCAGGCTTTTATTCCTTCAGTAGGTCAATAGGGTACCGTAAGCTCACTTGCTTTTCTGATTCTCTTCCAGCTGAACACAGACTGGAACAAATATGATGACAGGTTAATGAAGGCAGCTGAAAGGGGCGATGTGGAAAAGGTTTCATCAATACTGGCCAAAAAAGGAGTCAGCCCTACTAAACTGGATGTGGAAGGGAGATCTGCGTAAGTGACTTCCTAAATTCCCAAATCTTGCTGCTGCTTGGAAAACTTTAATATATAAATCTGTGTAATACATCATGTTAGATTCTATCCTCATCCAAAGTAGAATACCAGATGGTATTTAAATACTTGAGCTTGCCAGGTTTGAATGCTAAAGAGAAATGGAAAGCTTAGTGGCTTTCACCAGGTTCACTGACTCAAGGTAAATGAGAATCACTTCTCAAAGTTATTTTGTTCCCTAAAATAGTAACTGGAAAACTCTTAGCTGGATCTGGATGCTGTCCAGAGCTGGATTTGCACTGCATAATGCTTTCAGTACACAGCTGTTTGCTTTAGATTTCCTAGTTACTGTTTTTGTGTATGAAGCAAACACCTTGCTGAAGTGCAACTGTTCTGTTTTTAGATTCCACGTGGTAGCGTCAAAGGGAAACCTGGATTGCTTGAACACCATCCTGATTCACGGGGCTGACATCACGGCCACTGATGCTGCAGGTAGGCTTCCTCAGCTTCCAAAAGGTCTCATCTTGGATTTTGTTTTGGAGCAGAATTAAGCTGAACTACGGGATAGGTCTTTCTCCTTTCTGTAGCTTCCTGCAGTTGGCAAAAGACTTGATTATCTCTGACTCCTTGCTGAATGTCAAGGGAACTGGTTGTGTCCTGCCAGGTGAGGTCAGGAATGCAACAGGGCATGAGAACTCCTGGTTTGTGCTGCTGTAGGTGTATGTACAGTCTGCTCCAGGCTCACTGAGATCAGCATTTCTGGTTGAAAACAACAATATAAGAATGGTTTTAAATGAACTTGTGTTCATTTAAATACCAAGTGTGTACTGAGACTTGTACTGTATGTAATGAGGATTCAAATTAAATGATGCAGTAGGTGTTCGTGTGCCCATACAGAGCCCTCCCTACTTCAGAGGGTGTCTGTGCTACCTTCTTGATTTGCTTGTGCGATACCAGAGTTTGTGTGAAGCTCTTATGGAAGAGGTGGTTAAAAATGGGTGCTAATTTTGCCTCAGATCGTTTATCTCATAACTTGAGATAGTTAATGAATATTCTCTTGTTTTCAGCTTTGGTGCAGAAATAACCCGGCCTCCTCATATGACAGCTTATTTTTTTAATTTTTTGAGATTAATTTCACTAATGAACTTGAATCCTGGTTGCAGTTCCTCTGAAATAAGACAAGACTGTGTAACAAACAGTGATGTACAAGAGAGGTGGCTTGGCTGTAGCACTGTGGAGTGGGTGGGGGCGGACGGGGACTGTTTGTATCTCAAATAATGTGAATATTGATCTGAACTCTCTTGTCCCAAAATCACTCTGGCAGTCTAATGGCCCATGTCTCTTGATGCTTCATACATGATGAGCAGTAATGAAGCATAGAGAACTATGGAGGAGGAAGATGACAGCTCTTTCTTCAGATGAATTATACTATGCTAATGCTTTAGCAAAGTACAAATTAACTTATGAATTGGTGCTGTGATTAGTATAGACTTTCTGAGAAGCAAATGGACATGTTGAAGTTGTGTGGTATTTCTAAATGTGTGTTCAAAATAGACCCTCAATTGGTGTTGATTTCTCTTCTTAGGTAGAAACGCATTACACCTAGCTGCAAAATATGGACATGTTTTATGCTTGCAGAAGCTGTTGCAGGTACTGAAAAAATTACTTGTCTGTTATGGTTTTTATTCTTGAGAGGAAAAAAGGTGCTCTTAAATATACTGACTCAAAATTGAGATACGCCACTTTTTTTTTAAACAATTACATTCTTTTTAAAAAAAAGTCATGGGCAAAAGACCTTTACGTGTTAAATACAGATTGTGGCTGAAAGACTAAAAATAAACATTTTTTTGTCTCTTCACACAATCAAATCAAGTTGTAGTTTCTACCACTTAGAATGGAGCTGGGTGTCTTTTAAAGTCTAGTGCTCCTTTTATGAATATATTTGCATTTAAGAACAGTAACAGTGGAAAATCTGCTCGAGGGTAGTGTTTCTTCAAAAGATGGACATCTATATACAGAATATTTCATTAGTGAAACAATATTGAGAGGTTGTCTTAGGTTTGTGTGATATTTGTTTTTTCTTCATTCATTCCTGGTCAATTTATGCCCATTTGAATTCTTTTGAACTTTTAATGGGTTCTTTTCATCTTCTCTGTTTGCCTGTCTGCATGCAGGTATAAATGGCACACTTTCTGTGGAACATCAGAACTAGCAGTGATACTGATAGCAAACGAGTAATGACAAGTAGCAGAGAATCTTAGCCATAGCAAGTGAACATTTGAAAGTGTTTGTGAGAAGTCTGAATTACAGGTCATCTTTGTGTGGTCTTAATTTACTTTTGATCAAGGTGTTTAGAGCATTGAAGTGTGTGTGACCATAGTTCATTCTTTTGTGTATGGCACTGTATTTGTAAACTACAAACTCAGGGGTTTGTTTTATTAAATCACTTTTTATTGCTTTGATTTAAACCTCAAAACATTTCATGTCTTGTAAGTGCTATCTGGATCCTAATTGATAACCAGGGTTGTTTATTTTCAGTTCAATTGTCCAACGGAGAATGTGGATCTTCAAGGAAGAACTGCTCTTCATGATGCAGGTAAAAGGTTTTGCCTTTCTGGTATGAAATCTAGATTTAATTGATGGATTAATTTTCAGATGGGCCAAATTCTTCTCTCAGTTTTGGTGACTGTAGTAGGAGAAAACGTCTTATGTTATGACACTTGTCCTCAATAACAAACTTGTTAACAGTGAGCAGAGGTCGTAGTTCTGAAAGTCTCTTCTGAAGCCCATGAGTTGTCTTGTAAAATCTGAAGCAAGTGTCAGGGACGTTGTTTTAGAGCAGTGGTGTTAGTAGGTTAAGAATCCTTTACTCTGAATTGTTTGCATTCTCATTAAGCTACACAGTGCCTTGAACAGTAGTGTTTGATTTCTTTCATGTGCTTTTGAGATTCTTGTGTGATAACTAAGTTGGAATATCGTCATGCTTTAACTTGCATGAATTTCTGTGAAAGAAGTATACCCAAGGAGGTATCTGGGCTTTTATGAAGGCTATTTTCATCAGTATAACTTGCTCTTTCTTTTTCTCTTGAAAGCTATGTCAGACTGTTCCTCTAGCATACAACTACTGTGTGATCATGGGGCCTCGGTGAACTCAAAAGATGGAGTAAGTTGCTGCATGTAGCTCTCTCCTGCATGCGAAGCCCTGTTGGAGTTCTTGTGTTTTCTCTGCTTTCTCTCCCCTTCATTATTTCTTTCCCCTTTCCTCTGTTCAGGATGGGAGGACACCACTAGTGCTGGCCACTCAGATGTGTCGTCCCACTGTTTGTCAGCTTCTGATAGACAGAGGAGCAGATGTTAATGCCAGGGACAAACAAAACAGGTAACACGTGCACAGTGTGGTCGGAATGGCTGCTGATGTTGAAAGGGTGGGAAGCTGTCCCTTGGCTTTCAGGCTACAGAATAAACAGAATAAATTCAGTGAAAAAGAACCTGGGATTTAGTTCAGGAGTAGATGTGCCAATTCAATAATGCAGATAAGCTTGGCTATTTTTACTTGTTCTTGCATCTAAAATACTTAGAGGCTTATTACTGCCAGCAGAGGAACAGCAGTTGGGTTTTCAAGGGTTTGTCTGTACAAAGCTGCATCTTGCACCCTTTGGGATCAATGTATGCAAAATGGGTCATGACAAAAGCGGTGCTCTGTCAAGGAGTACGTGTGCCCCATTGGAGCTCCTGAGGGACCTAAGGGCCTTGAAATGTCTGTTCCTGTGTCCCTGGAGAGGGACCAGGGGAGGGTTTTTTATTTGTAGCTGCTGCTTCTTCCAGTTATTTCTTGGAGGGTGACTGCCTGGTGGCCAATGGACATGAGGCTGCTGTGGGACAAAGCCCTGGGAGTTGCACAGCATGCTCTGAAGCTGGCAAGTGTTTGGAAGGCATTGCCAGGACTCTCAAGCACTTGCCTGAACTTTGGCTTCAACTTTTGTCTTGTTTGTTGTCTGTTGATGTTTGTATCCAAGTAGAGAGGAAGTCAAAAGTCACACGGGTTTTCTAACTGCTGGGTAGCTCTGAGGCAGTAGGTTTCTGCTGGGTTTCATGAAAGTACTGCTGTTATAGTGGTTTTGTTTGCTGTTTAACAAATATTTAAACCTTGGCTAAATGCCTCTTTAAAGCTTAGTTTCTTCTCTGGCTAGAGGAAAGGCTCCTTGACTCACATTTCCCATGATTAGGCATAAGTATAGGAGGGATTATTTCTATATGTGGTTGCTCCATTAAAGCACGAGGTCCCCACCTCTCTGAACACAATCTCTCTCCCCATCCTCAGGACTGCCTTAATGTTAGGCTGTGAATACGGCTGCAAGGATGCAGTAGAAGTTTTGCTCAAAAATGGTGCGGATGTTAGTTTGACTGATGGCCTTGGTCATGACTGTGCTTACTATGCCAGAATTGGTGACAATATTGACATTTTGGCTTTAATCAAAGCTGCCGTTGAGGATTCCAGCAAAGGTATGAAGAACATGGCTATAACAGTTTGCTGTTACTCTTTCCTTTGGACTAAGTGTCTCCCCTCTGCTGTGCCTTCAGGAGCTGTTCTTTGGAGTGCAACTGCAGTCCTTTAAACAAAAAAGAGGGCAAAGAAAGCTTTTGTTTTGTTTTAGTGAAGCTTTTAAGGTTAATGCAGGCTCTGATGCATCAAGGTACTAACATTGAACCTGGATTTGCAGTACTGAGCATAAGAATTATTTAGCCTTACTTACAGAAAAACTTTGTGCTTGGGAATGTTTCCATATTTGCTTAAGTGGGGAGGGGAATCTATTTCTTGAAATGTCCTCCCAAGATTGACACTTGATAGAAATAGCTCAGTGTGTTGTATGAGTCTGAAACAAGTCTTTAATTTCCTATTTTTATGGTATTTTTTTAGCAAGGGATACCCTGAAGAAAGGGCAGCCTGAACAAAAGGTAAGGCAGCTTATACTAAGTATCTCCTAAGGCTGGTTTCTGAGGAGAGTGTGAGAGCACACACAGCATTCAGTGGAATTTCATTCCTTTGACGTTGTGCCCTTCTGTTTTCCTGTGGGGGTGAAAAAAGCTGTAATACAGAGCTTGAAATGAGTGGGGATTTTTGAGCCTGGTGTGGGGCCAGTGTTCATTAAACTTTCTGCTGTCTAGAGCTGGAAGTGATCTATTGCTGAACAAGGGGCTGGCTCTTGTGTGTCAGTGCAGCACCTTCAAGAGCTCGTTCTGCAGAGATGTCCTGTACCTTGTGTTTCTGACATATGGGGAGACACACCTGATGTCTAGAAACAGGCAGAGGCAGGGGGAATAAAACTGAGTTGTTTTTAACCGACCTAGCAGGATTTTTCCCAATGTTTTTAATTCAAATGCTCAGTATGTATCTCAGAAAGATGCTGGGTGTGTGGTGTAAATGGTACTGGGCTTCTGCCTTGCTGTGAAGCTGGTCTATGAAGGATATTGATCAGTAGAATTACCCTCTGTAAACTAATAAGTGTAGTATTTTCTTTTCCCAACATCAGTACCTCATTTGATAGAGGACAATGAAATAATTGAAATATTTCAAGATTTTGTAATTGCAAGACTCACAATGCTGCCTGCCTGCCCCAAGCTGCTCAGCAGGACTGTAACTGTAGGATTTGTGCTACTTGAGTATGCTGCAGGTCAGACAGAGCTCGATGTGCTTTCTTGTGCCACATGCTTATACTGAAGCACTTCTCTAGCTCTGAGACATGACTGAGGCCTATTAAATCTGTTCAGAGTGGCTTTGGAGAGGCTTCTGGTACAAGAATAATATCGTAGCTGTATGAAATTGAAAGAGGTAAAATGTAAGCTGCTTACCTCTGACCACTGAATGCCACTGGCGTTGTGCAGCGTGGTTAAGATTGTGCTGTGATGAGCAACCAGTTCAGTATTTTATGGATTCTTAACTTCATATGTAGCTGAGAAGATTCCCTCTCTAATCGGATGGTGTGTCTGTTTCTATTTGGAAAATACTCAGTGATGTGCATACTTGGGATTAGAGTTTGGACACGCATCCCGTGTGCTGTCTGGGTGAGATCATGAGTGACCTCTTGCCCAAATGTGGAGGTTGGGAGTGTTGCCCCCCAGTGGGAGCTGGGAAGGTGGCTGAGAGCAGCCCGCTGTCCCCAGAAATGGAGGTCTTTGGGATAGAAATGAGTATTTCACTGTTGCAATAACAGGTTACCAGTATGTCCCAGAAGTGGAATCAGCTTCATGCACAGGAGGAGGTGAATGTCAAGCTGTATCAGAAGGAACATAATGCTCAGGTAGGCGAGGAGGATTTCCATGAGTTGAGTATTCCCATATGCATAATGAACCAGACATGCTAAAGACAAGATGTGCTTGTAAAATGAGCATTAGCAGTTCCATTAAGAAAGGTCATATGTATTGCTGTTTACTTAAAACTTAATTGCATGGCTGTAATGTGGCAATTATGCAGATGAGCTGTAAACTTTGTCAGGGAAGAGAAATGCTTGTTTGTGTAAGAAGTATCTGTGAGTCCCTTCATGTCTTAACCTTGCCCATCTCTTAACCTTCTGACTACTGCTTCTGCCTGCAGTAAAGCCATAGGGTCACAAACCAGGAAGACTCTTCTTTGACATCCTCAAGAGATGTTGAAGTGTCTTACTAAAAGCAGCCTGTGTCATAGCTGCTCTGCTAACTAGGACTGATCTTTCTCACTTTGTTACTGGTCCATTACAGTTCTCAGGAAGGTAAACACTGGCTTAAGCTATGGGGAACAAACCAGATTGAGGTGTGCGTTCTGAAATACTTGTAATAAAAGGATTAAGGTTTCTAAATGCAGCCTCTCTGGTTTGAGCTAAGGTAGATACCACGGTTCAGGCAAGGATTAAACATGTTCTTGTTTACATGTGGGCACGGGGCTGGTGGTGCAGAGCCCTGTCCCTTCATGTGTTGGATTTACTGTGTGTTACTGGGGTGACTTGCGTGGCTGCCGGAACAGCTACACACTTAAAGGTTGCTATGCTTCATGCTGGTGAGGCTTTTTCATTACACCTCTGGCTGCAGTGGTTGGGTTTCAGGAGCTGTTTTCATATTGGTTATTCCTCCTTGTTAGCAGACAGCAGATAAGTAGCCTCTTGAGTACTGTCACCATTGAATATAATCTCACTTTGCTCATACTTTCAAATCTCGTACATGCACTTGTATGAGAAGGAGCTATAGACTTGGAAAGCCTGAAGACTCTGGAGCTTGCTTTTATGTAAACAGACCTTCAGAATGAAACAGACCTGGAGTAAGGCCACAGGATTGTTAGGGACTCATTAGGCAGGGCTTGGTGTCCTGAATGACTGTTCAGGTTGTTGGTTCAGATTCTTTGGGTTTCTCAATGTGTGTGTAGCATGGTGGTGGCTTTAGTGTTGTTTACTTTTTTCAGGAATTGGAGTTAGAAAATCAAGATTTGAAAGATCGAATGAGAGAAGTGCAAGAGGAGCAGAGGGTGCTGCTGGATAGAATCAGTGGGCTGCAACTACAATTGAATGAGGTAAATGGAGTATTGGAAGGACCTGGCTTGAAAGCTGTAATAACTGCCTGGTGCTGCCAGGGAAGGCTGACAGAAGTAGAAAGGAAAGCATGTGTCATTAGGATGTGGTCTTCACTCTTCTCCTGTGAATTATTTCTGTATGTGTCACTGTCACTTCTGCTGCAAAAGCCTCTGATCTTGTAGTAACACTCAGCGTGTGAGGAGACCTCTTAGTGTCATTCACTGGTACTCATAAATCTGAGCAATAACATTTATGGCTCTGCTCTGCAATGTAACATGGAGTGTTCTGACATGTTGTAATTTGGAGAGTAAATTTCATCTGCACAACTAAATGTAGATGTTGTGTGTCAGTACTTAATCATAGCCACTGCTTATTTCCCAGCTGTTGTTGTAAGTGGAAACACTGAAAAATCTTCAGTTGGCAAAAATGGAAACAAAGGTTTTGGGGAATTTCTCACCCAAATTTGAAACCTCATTTTTAAAAAGTTCCCTCTTAGAGATCTAAACAATCAGTACAATTGAGGAAAATAAAAACAGGATTAATTTTTTCTTGCTTTGTGGAGGTTTACATTTGTTCCTTCACTGTATTTTTGCAGAGTTAAATTTAAGGAGTGTATGCAACTGCCCCTGAATGTAACACATGGGTACAAAGTGTTTCTTCTCGGAATCATTGACTTTGTCTGAGCTTCTCTTAAGCATTGCCTTTCTAAAACAAAACCACCTAACTAACTTAATGCTTTAATGCTTACTTTCCAAAATCAGCAAACTTTACTGGAAAAACCATGCTCCCCTGTCTCAGTAGTGTATCATCTATAACTGAAAAGATATTTGAGTTTCCTTGTATGTGTGTCAAGAGACACTGCTCTGTCAAACATCCTTAACTTCTGTGTGTCTTTACTTCTCTTGCTGGGAGTTAAATGGTAAATGGAAGGGGAACAGTCAGAAGCATGTAACATTAGTAACTGGGGTAGACTTGTCAACTAATGAACTGTGTATAAACCCCTTAAACATTATTGAAAATTATTTGTGAGGGATTTTTTTTGTTACTTTTGCAGGAGCAAATGTTTGCAGATGATCTTGAAAATGAGGTATGCTATATCACCTTAAAGTGTAATAGGACTGTGAAATAGGGGAAGGGACTATCACATTTAAGTAATGGTGTTTAAAACTATAGAGAAAAGCAAAGCTAGCTATAAATGCTAAATGAAATGTCTACTGATATGTACTCTGTTCATACAGCCACCCAGCATTTCTGTTACTACAAATAATGTAATCCCCATGGCACCTTTAGAGCAGACTTAATGTAAGTGTCTCTTTAGTGACTTTCAGTAATGCAAGACTAATAAATGTGAAGAAACTAAACAGTGATAAATTATGTTGGTGCATATTCCCTTGACTCATTCTTCAGGACTCCTCTTGTAGAGGAGCAGTGTTGTATAAGAACTTCAGAATCAAACTTGGGGATTCTTTCGGTGCTAATCTTCATTGAAGTTCTCCTTAAACTTCTTAAAGTGTTGCTTGAGATCTTATAAATCTGTCCATGCTTTGGCTATTTGGCACTCTTTCTCTTTCAGAAAGATGAGTTGAGGAAAATCCTAACTACCAAGGAAAAGCAGCAGGAAGACAGCTTAAGAACTATTGAAGCTCTCAAAGCTAAACTGAAATATTACGAAGTATGTTAGTTAATTTGCAATGTAATACAGCAGTTGATATTTACAGTAGTAAATACTTCAGCAATTTTAAATTGTTGAAAGCCTTAAATGTTTCTCATTGTAAAAGCTTTCCCTGCCCTTCAATCCCTAGCTTAACATATTGTAAAATTTTGAAATTAATTTCCGGCTTTATTTTTCTTTTTGCTATTTGCTTTTAGGTTGAGTTTGTGGGATCTGGAAGTAACTTTGGTAATAGTAAGTAGATTTAATTCTTCAAACTCACAATGTGTGATGCAGTGGTAGAATATATAGACAAAGGGTGGGTTTTTTGTCATATTTTGAGTTGGTCTAGCACATGGCCAAGTGTAACGTGTGTGTCCACACTTCAAACCTCAGCCTCCAGTTAGCTGGCCCCAGTTGTGTTTGTACTGAGTGGTAGGGCACTACTGATCAGTCTTATGAGTGACTGGTCTTGTGAAATGTGCATTGTAACTCCCTACACCTTCTGGTAACGTGAAAAACAAGCTGGGCAAGATCTGTGCTCCAAATCGAGTCTTCTCCTTTCCAATTCTTTGTGTCTTAAACACCACCCATGCCAGGCTCATGCAAGAGAACTGTGGTCATCCTGAAGCTTGAGTGTAGGCAGGTTTGAAGGCAACTTTAAACACCAGACCTCAGCTTACACTTCTACTAGAAATTATTCCATTTCTAGAAGCTGACGTATTTTGCATCCAACTTGGTTACAGCCTGTCTTGTCCTTGTGTATCTTAAAATGTCACTTAATCTGTCATGAGCCATTGAGCTGTCTGGCTGCCTGTCAGGAAGGATCATTTATTTGGAGTGCAAGGGGATGCTTTTCCCTGGTGTGTTCACGTGCAGGTAGCTCCAGGTGGCTTTCACGGCTGTTTTGCAGAACAATACCTAGCCTGGCATGGTAGGGGTATCTCTTGCCACTGTCCAGGCGTCTGATGTGACTTAATTAAGGAGAAATTGTTTTAATAACAAGTACTTAAACACCAGCCTGCAGCCTAGTGCAGTCCTTTTGAATACAATAAAATTAGGAAGGACAGTCAAGAGTTCTAGTGACTGTTAGTGTCTTTTAAACAGAGACTAAATGCTGTTTGCTTTGCAAATCTAGGAAAGGAAGATTTATTACCCAAACAAGGCCAAGTGTGTACTGCAGAATCACAGGTAATAACTATTTTTCCACTTGAGAGAACTCTAAGATACTCATGCTTGGGAGAGCTAAGTGTAATTATAAATATACATATATTAAACATTCTTTCTGAATACAGGATTTTCAATGACACTTCCTTTGTGTTTATTTTTAAGTGCTGGTGCCCTCTAGAGTTACATGTGTGACATAGCTCCTAATGCTGTGAAACCTGGATGCTGAGTGGTCTGGAATGAGCAGTCTTAAAACTGAGTCAACAGATTACTACCTCATTACTCAGTGTAAAGTGCAGTTGGTTTTTCATCTCTGTAATTTTTTTCTACTTTAAATTCAGCTAAAACTCAGACTTTATTTTCCTTCCAGCTATACAATAATTTCCTGCCAATTTTGTTTGATAGCTCACTACCTTTTAAAGCAGCAATTCAGTTATAAACAAGGTCCATCAGACCCTCACAGTGAGTCATATGTGATGGGGATTAGTCCTAACTGACAAGCTGTTCTTACACTTGAGTTCATGTCAGCTGTAATGCTTCCAGAAGTTAGCGATGGCTAGAAATAAATCTGTACATCCTAGGCTTTCTTGCCAGGTTTCACTGATTATATTTATTTTCCATGTCCTACTGGTAACAGACAAAAATACAGTCTCTTCTGCCATGTTGTGCATAAGGTTCTCCCAATGGTCTTCGAGGGTTTTTTTTATTTCTAATTGAAGTTTAAAATGAGCTGACATGCAATTCTTTAAAAAAAGAGGGGTGGGCACAAAAAGCCACCTAACCAAAAAACTCAAGCCATGTCCCAGGTAGGGATTAAGTGGCTTTAAGGTAGTCATGTCTGGGAGCTAATACTGCTTTCTGGTCCTTAGAACATGAATGAGATAATTGGAGCAAGCCTGTGACATGTAATAGCCATCATGGCTGGAAGTGAGGGTTGGTACTGAAGACCAGATGGCAGGAGGGCAAAACTGGCTTGGCTTATATTTATTTTTAGATATCTATTACTGGACAGTAAATTAAATGAAGGTCTTCCTCAGTCTTTTCAGAGGGAGGGTTCTGTTAACCAAGACATACTCTGTTCTGATTCCTTTTTAAATTATTTTCACATGCTTGAGGGGCAGGGGAAATCCCATAATAAATTAAAGTTCTTCTAGCAGAGGAGTGATCAAATATGAATAACCAGGGAAATGAAATGAAGATTCTGTACCTGCCCTTCAGTGTCAGTAGGGTCTGATGGTTGGGAAACAGTAATGTAGAGCCGTATTCAAGATTTTTACTGTTAAAAGCTGAAATGCATGTTCTAGAATGAATTAGTGTGTTTATAAGAAAAATCTCAGACAAGTTTTATGCTCGTGCCAACACAGGTTTCAGACAGTTATGTGTATGACAGCTTGCACGTATGACTTGTCAAATTTGTAAGCACATATCCACTTTTGTGCCAATTTATCTTCAGTCTAGGTCTATGCTGAGACCCCTGGAGCTCTCCCTGCCTAACCAATCATCCAGTTCAGAGAAGGAAACTTTAAAGAAGGAACTTGACAGCATGAGGACCTGCTATGGTGCAGCAAAAGAGGAAATTAGCAAACTGCAGAGAGAACTGTCTCACAAGGTATCTGAGTGTAAAGCCTTGGCATCAGAGTGTGAGAGAACCAAAGTGGAATCTGATGGACAGATAAAACAACTGGAAGATGCTTTAAAAGATGTACAGAAAAGAATGTTTGACTCTGAAGGCAAAGTTAAGCAAATGCAGACCCACTTTCTTGCTCTGAAAGATCACCTGACTAATGAAGCTGCTTTGGGGAACAGTAAGCTAACAGAGGAGCTGAAGGATCAGTTGAAAGAAATGAAAGCTAAGTATGAAGGAGCCTCTGCTGAAGTGGGAAAACTAAGGAACCAGATTAAGCAGAATGAATTGCTGGTGGCAGAATTTAAGAGAGATGAAGGAAAGCTAGTGGAAGAAAATAAAAGGTTGCAGAAGGAACTTGTTAAGTTGGAGATGGAGAGAGATAAAAGGGGAAGGAATGTCATGGAGTTAGAAGGGCAGCTGAAGGAAACGGCAGCAAAGTTAGTCCACTCTGTAACTTCAGAGCAGTTTGAAAACATGAAGAGTTTATTATCAAACGAAGTGAATGAGAAAACAAGGAGGTTAGTGGAGATGGAAGGAGAGCGTGAAAAACTGCAGGCAGAGATCCTGCTTTTAAAGAGAGAGTCTGAGAGTCAGAAAGCTAGACTTGCTCAGCATGTAAAGCCAGAAGATCATGAACGAATGAGGAGTGGGTTTGAGCAAAAAAATGAGGAACTTGGGAAGACGATTTCTGAATTATCACAGAAGAATCAGACTCTGCAGAAGGAACTCGAAAGATTGCAGGTCGATAACAAGATGCTTAAGCAGCAAATCCAAATGCTAAAAACTGAAATTAAAAGCCAGAATGTGCCTTTAAAAATACATGAAGAATTGAAGAAAACAAATGATCTGGCTGTTGGTGACCTGACCAAAAAGCTTTTTGAGATAACAAAGAAATACAATGAAAGCAAAGCAGAAGCTGAAAAGCTGTTGGCAGAGAAGAACAACTTAAGTGAGAACATCAGCCACTTCCAGGCTGTGTACCTGACTCCAGAGCAGCACAAAAAAGAAATGGAAGCTTTAAAATCCAATGGCATTGAACTTGAAAAGCAGCTTACTGAGCTTCAGAAAAAATATGATGATGAACAAGCGAAAGTGTGCAAATTAGTCTCTGAAAGTACAGCCATGAGAGAGGCTCTTGGGGATCAGTATGTGTTGGCAACAACACACGAGGAGATCAAAACAGTCTTGAATAACACACTAGAAAAAACTAACAGGGAGCTGTCAGATCTGAAGGAAAAAACTGAAGCTATAAAGCAAGAGTTCATGAGGGTAAATGAAGAAAATGGAACTTTGAAAAGTAGGGTGAAACTCTTACAGAATCAATTACAAACAGAGTATATAAGTTTAAAAGATCATGAAACTACAGTGGCTACTTTAAATAAAAGCATGCATGAGCTTCAGGAGAACAATGCTGCGATCATCGCTGAATATAAGAGGGATCAAGAAGAAATTGTGCAGTTGCATGCAGAAATTGAAGCCCAGAAGAAGGAACTTGACACAATTCAAGAATGCATTAAGTCTAAGTATGCCCCAGTTGCCTCCTTTGAAGACCGAGAACGGAGCTTTGAAGCCACAGTGGAAGAATTGAAAGCACAGTTGCAGGAACAGGCACAAAAGTGCAGAGAAAGTGAGGAGGAAAACAAGAAGTGCAAAGAGGAGAATGAAAAGCTCAAAACTGGTGTTTTGTCCATCCAGAATGACTTGCAGCAGAACTATGTCCTTGCTGAGAAGTCCCGTGAAATGGGGAAAATGTTTGCAGGCAAAATGGAGGAGCTGAATAAGCAATTGAGAGAACTGCTGCAGAAATACACGGGTCAAAAAGAAGAGAGAGATGAGCTGCAAAAGAGTGCCAGGCAGCCCGTGGCTGTGCAGGCTCAGCAGCTTTCAGTAGAACAAATCGAAGCCTTGAAGAAGGCTCTTGGTCACACCATAGAGGAGCTAAAGGAAGCCCTCAGAAGCAAGAAGGAATGTTATGACAAGGAAACACTAAAAGTAGGAGAACTACAGCAGGAGCTGTCAGATCTAAAAAAATCTTCCATACCTTTGGTAGAACATACACAAATGAAGGAGAGGCTAGAAGAAGAAATTGTAGCAACCAGAAACAGCCTGAAAGAAAAGGAAGAAGAAAACCAAGCTAAAAATGAGGAAATCTTGAAGTTGCAGTCTGAGATTCAGCTTACCCAACGGGCTTTAACAGACCTGGAGAGCAAAGAAGTGATTGACATATCAGAATACAAGTCCATGAAAAGTACTCTGGAGGCCCAGATTAACAGCATAGCTGAGAACTTGTCTGATATGAACAAAAAGTATGAGGAAGCATGTGAGGAGGCTCTGCAAGCTAGAAAGAGTGAGCTTTCTTTAAAGGATGAAAAGGAATTGCTTCAGTTACGGAGTTGCAGTATTGAGCAAGAAATTAAAGACCAGAAGGAAAGGTGTGATAAATCTCTGACAACAATTATTGATTTGCAGAAGAGAATACAGGAATCTGCAAAGCAGGTGGAAGCCAAGGATAACAAGGTAGGATGTGTCAGTTAATGCTCCTGATGTTTTCGATGTAGTGGTGAGGAACTAGACTTCAAACACAGCTGCTGGGGTGTTCAAGCACAGCTTTGTGTGCTGAGCATTAGGTACCCAGATCTGCAAAGATCAAGTCCTGGTTTTGGTAGATTCTACAAAGTTTTTTCTAATCCCTCCTATGTTTCAGGCATCATATGTAGTATTTAAACACTTAAAGCTTCCAAGCTGAGTTTCAAACTTTGGAGGTATAAGCTCATTCTTCTATTGGAGATGTATTTATTTGGCATCCCTGGTTTGCCTTCTAACTGCTGCTTGTCCTTTTGAGAAATTAGATCTAGAGGATCTTTAGAGCAGAAGTTGTTTGTTGCTGGCTGACCTCCAGGGTCTGTACCCCCACACCTCACAGATTTCAGTGCACGGAATGTGAACCTGTGTGTGTCATGAAAATTGAGTCCTCTATCCTTTGCGAAGTCTCTTGGCCAGTGTGATGGCAAGCTGGGACAAAGACCGTTCAATGGTTTCTGATCTTCATCAGACATTTTCTAATGTTAAAGAATATTAGTTTTCAGTAAATGAGACATCCCTAAATGATGTTTGTGTGTGCTTTTTTTAAAGATAACAGAGCTGCTTAATGATGTAGAGCAGTTAAAACAAGCTCTTAATGGCTTGTCTCAGCTTACGTACACTACTGGGATTCCCTCCAAGAGGCAGAGCCAGCAGGTTGAAGTGCTCCAGAACCAAGTGAAAACACTACAACAGCAGCTAGCTGTAAGTATTCATGCCAGGGGGTGTCTGAAATGCACAGCATTGCTCACAGTTCCTTGTATAAACAAGGACATATGTATGTGGTCACTGGAGCACTGGGGTTGGTGGTAGACTTAGACTTCAAGAGTATTCATGAATATTTTTCCCCTCCAACTGCTTGCTTCTCTGTAGATTTGTCTGCTTCCTTCTGCATGTTAGAGGTGCAAGATTTGGGAACTTGGAGATGAAAAGGACACAGACAATTTGGAGTTCATGCCAAGACCACTTCTTGATGAGTTCCACATTAATATTCTTGCAAAGAAACCACCAGCCATGTGTGTTCTCACTGTGAGAAGTGAGGTGGTCCTTAATGTATTTGGCTTGTTCCAGTGTCTGCAGACATTGAAGTGTACTGCTTGTCATTAAGTACAAGCAGTAAAAGGGAACACTGTGGTAAATGCTGTGATTTTGTGCACACACACGTTTGTGGCCCCTGTGACTTCAGTAAAGCTCATAATTAAAGCCATGCATGTGGGCAAAGTTAGTTACTTGTAAATCTGTACGGAAGCAGGATGTATCTTTGGTAGTATTTGCAAGGTTGACTCTTATAAGGCAAAGCTTTCTTAGATTGGGTGGTTTTAAGCAAATAGCTAATGCTGTTGATGAAACATTTTTAATCTTGGCCACTGGGCTAGCACACTGTCTCAGCTTGTCCCTGGGAGCCTTTCAGCAGAATGGCTTTGCTAAAAGTAAGCAATAAAAAAAGCAAAGCAGTGACCTTTTTCCTTGATTAACGGAGGGGCTGTAGCTAACTTAACCTTGAATTTCTACCTTGGCTAGTCTAAAGGCACAACACCAAGCCCACAAAGTTGTAAGTATGCAAGAGTAGGTGTTAATCTGATGGCTTCACCTCCTCTTCCTTTCTTCCTTTTACAGGATGCTAAAAGGCAGCATCAAGAGGTGGTTTCGGTTTATCGGACACATCTTCTTAGTGCTGTCCAGGTATGAGAGTCCCAAGTTCAGATTGTTTTACTCTTGTCATCTCAATGTAGAGATTCTTGACACGTTTCTATCTGCCGTACTGAAGACCTCAATTTTGAAACTAGAAGACCTCAAACTTTTGAAACTAGCATCAAGTACCTGTTTTCATGTTGAGAGTTTTGATTTAGAATGGACTGATCCAGCAAAAGAGCAATTGTGCCATCTTCTTATGACCATTAGTCTGGGTGTAACTGTATAACTGCTTGGAGGGGTCATGGTGTCTGGTGATGTCAGTAATTATGTGTCATCCCAGGTAATGCTGGAGAGAAACTGAGTGAAAGTTGGAAACTTAATGCAGACTTATCCAGGGCTCTCACTGATCAAAGAGCTGATCAACCAACTCAAGTCTTGTGACTTCAGATATTGAGTGTGCAAAGGAGGGGCTGTTACTACAGCAGCGGGCTGTGGAGTCCAGAGGATAGGAACAGGAATCCTTTCCCACATCCTGTTTTCATAAAGGAAAGGGCTGTGTCAGGGAGGCAGACCCCTTCTGGCGTGAGGAAAAAACATAACAGGATTGCTAAAGTATTTCAGATTTTGCCAGAGTAGTAAATACACAGTAATGAGCTCAGTCTTTTGGGTAATTTTGAGGTATCTCCTAACGTTAGTGATGAGTGGCTGATGTGTTATGGAATTTCTGATTTTCTTTTAACTGTTTGCTTGCTTTAGGGTCACATGGATGAAGATGTCCAAGCTGCTTTACTACAGATCATTCGAATGAGACAGGGACTTGTTTGCTGACGTGCTTAGTGCCATTGCTCTTGAAGGCTGCTGCATCTTGTAGGAGTGCTGTGATTACGGTAGTGTTAACCTTCATGAGATTTATATAATTGTGATAATACAGCTGCAATTAGAACCTCCAGATATGAAAGAACTTGCAAAGCTGAAATGTGTTCTTCTTGTAGAACAGCAAAATAATTACTAAGCTTCAGATCTGACACTTCCATTAGATTAATAAAAGATGTAGAATGTCTTTTGAAACTGGTGTTCAAGCTGGCTGTCAAAATGATGACATAAAAAATAATGTCTGATTGACCACTTAAAACAAGGCCTATACCCAGAAACTCCAGATTATCCTATAACTTGAACTCTCATGGTATGGTTAAAATTAAACTGAGTTCAAAAGAGCTTGGCTGAGTATTGTAGCTGTAGATCTCCTTTAATGATTAAGAGAAAGTGGCTATTTTGTCACATAAGCTGATCAAGATGTACTACAGTGTGCTTAGTAAGTCAGCAGCAAAGGTAGATGAGAGGTATTTAGGTCTATGTTGTAACTTGGCTGGCCAAGTTATAGACTTTATTTAAATATATAAGCTTAAGATGTAGTGCCTTTGCTTTTTGCAAGACTTAAAAATCAGGTTTTCCATCAAAACACTAACTTTTGTGTTTGCCTCCCCTGTCTCCCCCCCCCCAAGATTTTTCAGGAATGCTTTGTAGTATTGATTACTGTGGGCTAAAGTGGTGGGACTGGAGTGTCATGGTTTGTAGAGCAGCATTCTGATATAATGCAATAGTCCTTCTAATTTCATTCTCCATTAGGCCTAACGTGGGTGTAGACTGAGCAGCTCATTAAGCTGTGCACTAGATAATTCAGGTATTGAATTTTCAAACACTATCTCATGGGAGTTTAAGGTATTTTCCTCTTAACTGTAAATGATGTACTATAATCTTATTTATGGGGAAAGATGCAAATAGTAAGGATTCATGAAATGAGTTTTTATTTGCTTGGAAACTACCTATTAAACAAGACAGGGCTTAATTTTTAAGTGAAGGATGATGTTCCCATAAGTAAGTTTTTATGAAGAAAACATGAAATTTGGGACTATTCAAAGGATGCAATTGAAAACTGAGCCTGGCAACATCTGTGGCTGTTTCAATGGAGCAAAGTGTCAGTAGCTGTGTTAACTTCAGTCCACCTGGTTGAAAGCACTTGCTTACAACTAGCAGGTAGGAACCTGGCATCCTGATGCAAAGAAGACAAACTTCCTCTTCCATGTTCCTGAAAAACAAGGACTTGAGTCAGAGTGCAGAGTTCTCTGCTCCATGTTGGCTGGGCTTCCTGAGAGCCTGCACCTCCTGCGCTTGGGTCTCTTGTTTTAGTAGTAATGTGTTTGTTTCCTTTTTTTGACCCTTTTTGGGCAGTCTTGTTGTAGAACTGAAGAGAGAACTGCCACATAGAGGAGGATACAGACAGAGTGATGAATATACAGGGCAGTTTTTATTATATAAATACACTTAATATATTTACTAAATATGTCTGTAGTGAAACAGATCTGCTGCTTTCCTTTTGTTTCTTAGAGGACTATTACAGAAAACATCTCAGTATACATATGTTACTTTTTAGCCAAATCCTTTTATGATTGCATTACTTGAAACTCTAGAGAAACTGTTTTGATATACTAACTGGCATATTTTGATATTGTATGTTTCCTTACTGAGGGAGTTCTATGTATGTTTTTCTAAATTTCTCCCATATTACATTATCAATAAAATGTTTTCTTCTTTTTTCATTGTAATGGTCAATTCTGTAAAAGGTAAAGAATGTAAATAGTTGGGAATAGTCTGGGTAGTGAGGGATACTGCACTCACTTGAATGCACTCTTATATCAGGGAACATCGTTGCTTTTAAAATGTCCACTGGAATTATTGGCATTTTCCATCTCTTTCCAGACTTCATGGTTGGTAAAACTGGGGTTGCATTAATTGGGATTCAAAGCTTCTGCCAGTTCTTCAGAGTAAATCCACTCTGGCCACTTCTCCACCAGACAGGGCAAGCTGGCTGTTCTGTCAGTCACTAGCTTTGGGGGTGAGCCAGTGAAACTTTAATACTACTTTTAATGAAATTAATTCTCTTAATAGCTTACACTGCTACCTAATTTCATGCTGAACAATCGTTCACAGAATGTCAGGGGTTGGAAGGGACCTCAAAAGCTCACCCAGTCCAACCCCTCCCCCCCTGCCAGAGCAGGACCACCCAGAGCAGTCACACAGGAGTGCATCCAGTTGGGGTTTGGATGTCTCCAGAGGAGGAGACTCCACAGCCTCTGTGGGCAGCCTGGCCCAGTGCTCTTACAGTGGCAAAGTTCTTCCTTATGTTCACCCAGAACCTCCTGTGTTCCACCTTGCACCCGTTCCCCCTTGTCCTGTCACTGGTCATCCCTGAGCAGAGCCTGGCTCCATCCTCCTGACCCTCACCCTTTATAAATATGTAAACATTCATGAGTTCACCCCTCAGTCTCCTCTCCTCACAAGGGAGATGTTCCAGTCCCTGTATCATATCTGTGGCTCTGTGCTGGACTCCCAAGCAGTTCCCTGTACTTCTTGAACTGAGGGGCCCAGAACTGGACACAGGACTCCAGATGTGGCCTCACCAAGGCAGAATAGAGGGGGAGGAGAACGTCTTAACCTACTAAGCCAGACCCCTTCTGATACACCCCAGGATGCCATTGGCCTTCTTGGCCACAAGGGCANACACTTGCCCTTGTATCTCATTAAGTTTCTCCCCACCCAACTCTCCAGCCTGTCCAGGTCTGGCTGAATGGCAGTACAACCCTCTGGTGTGGCAGCCACCCCTCCCAGCTCTGTGTCACCAGCAAACTTGCTGAGTGTGCACTCTGTTCCCTCATCCAGGTCCTTGATGAAACTATTGAATAGTGCAGGTCCCAGTACTGACCCCTCAGGGACTCCAACCAGATTCCATCCCATTGACCACAATTCTGACTTCTTCCTTTCCACCAGTTCACAATCCACCTCACTGCCCATTCCTCCAGCCCACACTTCCTCAGCTCAGCTGTGAGGATGCTGTGGGAGACAGTGTCAAACACCTTAAATCAAGGTAAACCACATCTACTGCTCTGCCATCATCTACCCCCCCCTAGTTACCTCCTCATAGAAGGCTATCAGGTTGGTCAACCATGACTTCCCTTTGGTCAAACCATATTGACTGTTCCTGATGTGATGCCCCTTTTATCCTTGATATGCCTGGAGGCACTTAGCCTAATTTATTTTTGGATTAAGTTATCTTGTCCAGCCTGTGGGACATGAAAATGAGTAAGGTTGTGAAGTTCTGAGGGTCTGAACAGTGTAAGTGAAACTCTACTGTATTTAAACAAGGACTGGAACAATGGTTTCCTCCTTGGATCTCTTGTATGCTGAGTTAGGGAGCAGAAGCTCTGTTCAGGGGTCTTGTAAATCTCTAATTTAACCTTGGGGGAAAAAACCATTATATGTACGTGTGCATTTGAGAGTTCCTCTGAAGAGGAACTGGCACTTAGGTAGGACTGTTCCATAATTTGATATGGCCAAACCTTCCCCCTGCCAGCAGAAACGTCCTGTCAGCTTCACCAAGGCAGCTAATCTGCAGGGTACTGTGAAGTGCTCCTCACTGGTAACTCTCTGATAGCTTCAGGCATTCTCAGGTGTGCCCTGTGGGTATCTTGATCTCCAACCATGGCTTTTCTGCAGAGCAAGGCTAATTAGTTAAAAGCTTTTTCAATTCTATTTACACCCTCTGACTTCTAGCAACAGTAATTTCTTTCTCCTAGAATATTTCACTCTTGTCATCTGATGTAAGTGGGGGAGTGGGTAAGGTTAATCTGCCACTTAAACCCCAGCTTGAAACCTCTTCAAAAGGAAGCTGCTAGGTGGAAATACTCACTGTTCTTCCACTCCTTGACCCACACCAGAACAGATCCTTGGGAATGCTGAAGCTGCACACTTCAGGTTTCTCACTGTGGCGAGGCTTGGTTGGTGGAGCTGCTTCAGCAGCTGAGTTAAAGTGGGGTAGATCTGAGGTTTTGAATTGTTAAATGACTTCAAGATCACTCTTGCAGCTTGAACCCAGTGTCACGCTACTTGAAGCATGGATGCTGCTACTGGCCTCATCCATTGCAGGACATCTTCTTCTTTAGGGAATAATTAAAATGACCATTTTCTGTGACGTGAATTGGCAGTCAGGGTTGGGAAGTGGCTTTAGCATTTTGCTTTTGTTTTCTAAAAATGTTTCCTTAATTACTCTTCTATCTCCTGTTAATATGATCATGAGAAGGAGATGATCCAGTCGAGAAGTTGCTGCTTGTCGGGGGGAGGAGGTGCCCAGTTGTGCACCTCCTCTGGTAACACTTCAGTTGCATGTCCCAACGTGGCTCCTGTGGAGGAGCGGTGCCACGGAGCGTGTGCCAGCCTGGTGTCCCCAGGCACTTCTGGAGTTTTGATTGTGGCTGCTTTGCCCTTGGCATGACACTGTTCTTAATGGGAGGGTGATACTTGGGAGGAAAATCCTACCTGGACTTTAGAGTACTTGCCTGGGAAGAAAGCCCTGCTTTGGAAATAAGTGCAAAGTAAAGAATGACAGAGATCTGAGAAACTAAATCTGGATTTCTTTGGGATCACTGATGTGGGATTTCATATAGGACACAGCAGCTCAGACTCTTTTTTACCTTGATATTGGTGATACCTTCTTGCATGCGATGATTTTATAGTAAGCTGGACTTCTCAGTTTTAGTAGGTGTGGATTGCTGGAGCACTGCACGATGTCCCCGGGCTCAAACGCAATGAGCAAGTCCCTTGCCAACGCCAAGGGGTTTTTTGGGCTCAATTGACTCCTGAAGGTGAAGTGAAAGCCTGGGCTGTGTCTGTATCAGTGAGGTTCCCATGGCAGCGATAATCCATGTGTTTGGGAAACTCAAGCATGAGATCACCTGCCTGGTGGAGGAAGCTTTCAATATTTATGCATTCCTGGGCAAACATCGCTGATAAACGACAGGAACAAACGAGGGGTCACCGCGATGTCAAATGTAAATGAAATGCATCTCAGAGGTTGGGGGGTGCTGCACAGGAGGTGCTCTGTGATCCGTATTAACGAGCCAATGTGGCTTTAACCACTGGCTGGCACAATGTCCCCATTATGCACCAGTGCTTTCTCAAGTGGATCTGTGGCTTCTTTTTTTTGTTTGGAGGAGCTGGCTTGGAAACAGCCCCGAATCCTGGAAAGTTTATAGAGATTGCTGTTTTTTTAATCTAATGCTTGTGTTGCTCTGCCAACTCAGAAAATTAACTTTTAATAGAAAAAACATATATATAATTCAGTCACAGCTATTAGATCAGATGGATTTTGCATTAAGTGAAAGAGATGTTGAGCATTAAGGCTTTTTTGTGAGGCTTTTTATTGTTGGACTCGTAGCCTTCGAGCCAGCACTCTGCTGTGAAGAATATTTATTTTTACATTTGCAAAGTATGCTAGATGATGGGAAGGGAATACATTTTAAGGGAAAATAGGACATGAAAATGTGATGTTTTTCCACTTTGTGAACAGCCAGTTTTGCTTCATAATAATTAGTTTTACACTTCATTAAATGTAGGGCTTTTTGCTTATATGCTCTTAGAATACAGTGGAGAAGACTTTAAAAATTCTCAGCAGGGCATCAAGTTAGAGTTTTATAATCTAATGGGGGTATTTGAGATAGGATTTTTTTAAAGCTTCTTCCTATCTCGAGGGTCAGGTGTAGGATAAGAATGAATTTAGGTGCAAGGACACTTGTAGTTGGTTGTCTTGTCTTGCCATGCTCCTTGCTGGAGCTCGGGTCCTGTAGAATATTGACCTATGGGCAAACTACAAATGATGAGTATAGATCAAGTGAAGTTGTAATGTGACCTGGTCACGACAGACTTGGACAAGTGTCTCTTGGTCTTCAAGCACAAAGGGGCTTGATGGGTAGGAATACTGGAGTTTGTGGTTTAAAAAGCCAAACAGTTGTCTGTGAATACCCCAGCTATGAGAGAGGATGATGCTCTGCCCACATGGATGTATTGTGACTTGCAAATCCCTCTGAAAGGGAGTAGTGAAGGATTTCTTTGAGGGAAGCAAGGATGGGAGGGGTAAAGTAGGTGATCTTTCTGTCAATGAGAAATTCGCTAGGATAAAGTAGGAATAGAAACTTGGGGAAAAAAAAGGTGCCAGTTGTGGGATAGCAGGATAAAACCCTTTCCAGAGTATGAACATGGCTTGAGCTTCAGGGAAACAGCCCAAACTGCTTTTGTTTTGTGTGTTATAGGAGGCCAAGGACTTACAAGGAGCACTTGCTGCAAGCAAGAGTACGGGCAGGTTTTTAAAAGAAATGGGTTGAGAAATGGCCATTAAGTATTTATGGGCCTGACTTGACATTAAGGAGGCAGCGTGTGCTCCAGCGGGGAGCTGCTGCAGGGGACACTGGTGGGGGCAGAGTGGGTGCTGAGCTGTGATACTAAAGCTACCAGTGCATGGCTTAAAATCAGAGTGTTGTCCTCTAGGCTTGAAGGCTATGGCGAGGAGAGAGCTGGGACTCCTGTGGGTTATATCCCATTTTGGGAGGTTTTCATTTTAGCTTGAGAATGAATGAGAAGGCAGTGGGCAATCTCTGCTGTGTGGTCTCATCTGGGAGGTGAACCCGTGAACGTGCTCATTTCTGCTGCTGGTGCTTGGGTTAGGAGATACCAAGAGACCTGTCAAGTTGTATTGGAGAAGTTGGCAGCCTACATCTCCCGGAGCAGGACACGGTGTTGGCTTCTCAGGTGGGGAAATGCAACATTGCTGCTACCATGGTGAAGCTGGAAAAACAGGGGAAATCTCAGCTGATTTTTACTGGAGAGATAAAGAAATACTGAAGTCTTCAGCTTCTTTCAGTGAGACAGGGACGTACACACGCTCTTGCCTTTTATATTTCACATCTGAAGTGAAAATTGCTCCCAAATATCTGCTGCTGCTCGGAGGATGCTGAAATGATGTACGCATGAGTACTTCCTAATGCTGCTCTGACACGAACTGAAAACAGCTACAAAACATTCCAGTCTGCCTCACGCTGTGTGCTCGGCTGAGGCACAAAGCTGGCAAGCTTAATTATGTGGAGATGTGTTCTTGGCTGGCGGTGCTGCCTGATGAGGCGTGGAGCTCCCCTCTCCAGCAGCAGCAGCAGCAGCAGCTCTGCAGTGCACAAATTGCGGTGCTGCCTGCAGCGGGGTCGGCGTTTGTCACAGCTTCCAGTGGGTGAGGAATTGGAGGAGCAGATTGCGGTTTGAAATGGAGCAGGGAGAAGGCGTGCTGATCCCGAGGGAGCTGCCTTCTGATCCCTTGTGCCCCTGCAGGAACCTGAGTGCCAGAGCACTGGACCAGGCTGCCCAGAGAGGCTGTGGAGTCTCCTTGGCTGGAGACATTCAAACCCCGCCTGGATGCGTTCCTGTGTGATGGACTCTAGGTGACCCTGCTCTGGCAGGGGGGTTGGACTGGATGAGCTTTCGAGGTCCCTTCCAACCCCTAGGATTCTGGGATTCTGTGAACCAGGCACCTAGAGCAACAGCTACTTGCTGCTGCACGGGCAGGAGGCTGGGAGCTCGTGCTGTGGCTCGTGAGGGTGTTTGGCTGCAGAAGTGCAGATTCCAAGTGTAGGTGATAGGTGCAAGACCTTTAAATGCTGATCCTACAGGAGCCAGGAATTCCAGCATCAGCTGCATCCCAGCAGTAGGGCCTGGATTTCCAAATGGTGATGTTCATGTTGTCTTCTGCCTAGAAGAACATGACCTTGCCTCCTCTTAGGGGTCTGGGCTGTTGGCTGCTGGCTCCGATTTGAAGCTCAACAGTTGTCAAATTCCTGTGAATCCAAATAAAGGCCAAGTGCATGTGCACGTCTCAGCTCTCAAGTCTGACACTCACAAGCTGTTGGAGGTTTTTCTGGAGGTGCTGTGTTGATATCTTCCACACATTATAAGAAGTGGGTGTGATGCACTTGGAAAACAAGGGACCTCTGGTGTTCATCCGTATTTCTGTAGGAGGAATCCGAGGCAGAAATAGGATGACCCCATGGCAGCAGCCTCCTCCCAGTCTCGGGCAGTTACGTCTCTCACGTCCTACGGCTGCTAAAAGGTGTAGAGAAGATCAGTGGGCATCTGAGCAGTGGCACGGAGTGATAAGAGGGAGTTCTTCGGGAAAAAGCAAGAACTGGGAGGAGGTCGGGGTGGGGGGAAGGCAGGGTGTGAAAAGAGGGTAACAGGGTCCTGTCAGGGCTTCAGATTTACCAGGGGAGACTGAGGGAAGTACAAATACCCGTGGATTTGGGAAGCTCTGAAGAATCCTGGTAGTCTTCTATTTTTTAATTCTAAATGAGAGCAGAAGATGCTGATGGAGGAGGGCACACTGCCCCTGGGCACAGCAGGGCTCTCGAAATTTCCTGGCCGTTCCCCTGTATGCCTGTGGGCAGAGGGCTGCTGGTGGGAAGGACAGAGATGCTCACGTTTCTATGAGAGTCCTTAAGGAAGGAGGAGCTGCAGGAGAAGTCTTCAGAGTCACTTCTGTTTGTTTGCCCCAGGTGAAAGGATGAGGACTTGCCCCTCAGACCTATTCCAGCAGATCACTGGCTTCCCATTGCACATCTGCCTGGTTCCACGGTATAGATGCCTCCTCAGTATGAACTGGTCAGGGCTCTCTGCAGGCATCTGCTGAGGTGTGACCTTTGCAAAACCAACGTTGTTTGAACAACCCCCATGCCCCTAACCCACCCCCCAAACTCTGCTGGCTGATGCCTTGCTCGTGGCATCTGATAGAGCGTGTGATTTAAAAACTTCCCAGGTCACCTTTGCAGTATCTCAGATGCAATTGATGGGGAATCTGGGGACACATTTTAAAGTAAATTACATGGAACAAATAAACCAATCTGCTTCTAAAGTGCTCTTCTGCCTTTGCATGGACACTGTCTATCTGCTGGGTTTGAGAGTGTTTTTATTCATTCTAATTGAGTTGATCTTAAAAAAAAAAGCACCAACTGAACGCAAACCCCCACCCTAGTGCTGTGGGTGTCTGCTTAGGAGATGTCTGTTCTTACTCCATGCCAGCCTGCTCAGGCAGCCACAAAGGTGAGGACATGGCAGTTACTCCCTTGCAAAGGCTTTGCTGCAGCCCACAGATGAGTTGTGGTGGCAGCTGGCGTGGGCTGCTGCAGTGCACAGGCTGCATGGCCATGCACTTGGCTAAGAGCAAGGCAGGAGAAGTCTTCAGAGCCACTTCTGGCAGTTGGCCCTTTGCTGGCCTGGAGGGAAAGGAAGCCCATGGGAGAAGCATCATTCTGCTCAAGGCAACCTGCTCTGCTCTTGTCTTTCTCCCTTTTAAACCTCCCCATGCTCTTGGCCTCCTTGCTGCGCCATGGAGAGGTCCATTGCCCGGTGGTAAACGTGTGTGCTACTGCTGTCCCGTGGGGTTTTAGGCAGAACTCATAGCAATAGCTTTGCCCCGTGGTTCTGACTGTGGATTGATCATTAACAACTTGCCCGTGTGCCACCAGATCACCTGGCAGTAGAGATTTGTCTACCTGGAGTGTGATCCTGCTGTCACCGTGTTTGTCAGACTGGTTGGAACGGGCAGTCCCCAGCTCCTGCTGGCTCAGTGGTTTTCGTGCCAGCGGTGGGATAACAGATGGTACCTGCTCTGGCATAACCTTCTCTGCAATCAGATGGAGCCAGGCTGAGGACAGAGGTTACCTGATCTGGCACGGAGCCTGCCAGGACAAAGTTGATGTGCCAGTACTTCTGGAATGCGTTTGAACTGGTTCTGGAAGATCATACTGGATCAGCACTTCTGAGCCACATGCTCAACATGTGTTCTCATCCAGTATCAGAGCTGAAAAGCGATTAAAACACTTAAAAGGGTCCCCAGCACAGTCCATCTCTGGCTGTTGAGTTGCAGGCTGGCTTTATTCCTGTTTTCTTGAAGCTGGGTGAGATTCGGAGCTGACATTTGGTCCTGTGCAGGTCTGGGGTTGGCCACATGGTTATTCAGGTGAGACTTTCTCATGGCAACGGCAGCTGAGCTGCTCAGCCTTCCTGGGGCCAGGAGGCTGGCGAGGGGGAGACAGGAGGCTGTGCAGTTTTCTAGGCAAGATAAAGAGCCTGAAGGGGCTTCAGACCCTGAGCAGCACACCTGCTATTCCAACGGGTGGCTGCTGGGGGGAGAAGGCATCTCGCAGCCATGACAAGCTCCCGATCAGATCTGTCTCCGGCAGACGCGCGCTTCCCCTGTTAGCTTCAAATGCATTTAATTGCCATGTCCTTACAGAGCTGCTGCCTGTAGGCTCTGGCAGGGATGATGTTCTGCCCTCTGGCTCCCAGGGTTTTCGTGCCAGCTGACTTTCCTAATTGACAGTGTTCACTCTGCACTGATACGGTGAGCCATGAGCTGTATAACAAGCGTTACGGGGGAGGGGAAGGGGGGGGAGGATTCTGGCGCTGCCTTGATACAAAGCACTTACCCAGGAATGTGCTTATCTGGTGTATTCCCGTCTCAGGCATGAGGTGCTCTTGTATTTCTGTTGAAATAGGATTAAAAATGCTGCAGATGGCTGCAGGAAGGTATAACATTCCCTGCGCCAGCTGGCTTGCCTCATCAGGGCAAAGTATATATGTGCCTGTCTTCACTGTCCCGAAATCCTGGGAATGTGCTCTGGGGGGTAGGAGAGAGGAGATGAACACAAATAGTCTGGAGCTGGACAGTGAGACAGAGAACTTTCAAATCCTTGGGTGGGCCTGTGTTTGATGTGTAGGCTCGTGGCTGGATGTGGAATCCCTGAGGCTCAGTACGGGGGGGTGATGGGCACTGAGCAGCACAGCACCCTGCCCTGGGGTGCTCCCTGTGCCAGCCTGATCTGTCCACGGGGCCACCACTCATCCACGCTCCTCTGGAGCACGTGGGTGCTCAAACTGTGGGGTTTCTGCAGCCGGGGCTGCCACTGAGCCCAGGATCCAACACGATACCCCCAAGTACTGGGCCATCCAAACCCACCTGGAAACCGTACGTTAATGCCATGAAACGGGAAGGAAAACAATTCCTGTTCATTCATTGTGGGTGATGGGACCTCAGACTAGCGAAGCCCTGACTGTGTGGGTGGTTTCCCAGCTTACAAGCTTCTGAAAAGAGCTGGGTGGTTTGAAGTGCTGTGAGCACTGCCTTGTGTGAATATCAGACAAACCCCGAGGTGGCTGGGTCCTGCCTCTGCCAGCAGCCAGGCTGAGTGAGCAGGAGGTGACTGCCCCTGGGCAGAGGCATTTCTGTAGGAAGACAAATGCCTGCTGCATGGCATGTTCTGTACAGCTCTTGTGAAGAGACACTTCTCTGAGCACTTGTGTGGGCTCTTCTTCAAAGCTTCCCATGCTTGCTGTGGAAATGTTGCGTGGCATGAAGGGGAAGAGGTGGAAAGAAGTGGGAGATGTGTTCTCTTGAAAGGAGTAACTCCAGACTAGGTCTCAAAAGCAGAATTTCCATAAATTAGCAGTTTAGGGAAAGGAGGACTTCGGCATACTCATGCTTAGGGGAAGACATTGTGATTAATTCTAATGTAAAGGTAGTTTGCCCTATCCTGGTATGATCAGATTCCGTTGGGGAAGGGGGAGGCATGCGCTGCCTTGGCAGGAGCAGAGCTGCTCAGGCCTATGAGAAACTCTGTGCTTTGGGATTACTCATGGTTTACAACATTTGGCACGTACACGAGAGCTGAATCGTGCACGCTCTGTCATGCTCCCCGAGACCTGCATTTGGACTCCCACAAACCCTGGAAACACTTCTGGGAGGACCTCGAGGACGTCTGAAGACCTGAATTCCATTCAGGCAGCTCCTTAAAGCTCTGCTGGAGGCTCTCTGACCCTGTTCCAGGTGCAGTCTTCATTCAAGTGTTTCACGTGGGTACCTCTGCCTGCGTGGGGGATGCTCAGGAGAGGCACTTTGCAAGGGCTGTTCTGGCACCTTTGACACTGCAAGGAGCTTGTGCAGGCTCCTGCTGGGGGTTGGATGTTGGTGTGCCTGGCAGTGTGATATCTCCTTGCAGCAGGAGCAGGTTGGATGCCTTTGTCAACTGCTCTCAGGCAAAGCATGTTCTGCTGAGCTTGCTGCTTGCATGGCTCTGGTGCTCATCACTTCAACTGCTTCATGGCCAGCTTGGTACCTGCTTTGGTCTCACACCAGTGTCCTTCAGCAGACATGCCTCTGTACCTCTGTGCTTCTGAATAGCAGCTGGATGCTCTTTGGGTGGTGAGGCTCTTCCAGACTTGGGAAACTTTGTTCTCCCTGGGCACTGGCTCAGCATCATCTCCTCAGTGCCTCGAGCGTGCACCAAACAACTCTCTCTGAACTCCTGCTGATCCCCAGACTGATCTGGGAAGGGCTGTGGTGGTGTTCCAGGAGCAGAGCTCCCTGCTCTCTTCTCCTTTACGGGTTCTTGGTGCTGCCTTTTCCATCAGAGGTGGGTAATTCTCTGGAGAATGGCATCAGGTGCCCTCTTGAAGTGCAGCTGAGACTTCACCCCCATCGCAGCAGCATCCTTGAAAACTGCTCCAAAGTGTGCGCTGCCCTGACCTCAGTGCTCCTCCTCACGCTGCCTCTTGTGGCTTTTGCTGTATGGGCTGGGCAACAGAAATAAAAGTGTTTTTTTAATTTATTATTATTTTTAACTAACGGAAACGCCCCGGTTCTGTGATCTGCTTTGGAACCTGACGAGCAGCAGATGGCTCTGTGCTCTTTGCAAGCACCCATCCTCTCCACACCGAGGAGTAGCTACGTCATGTTGTTCAACAAGCCGCAGAAAATAATATT
>VZRW01003899.1:0-23305 GCA_013398125.1 Aegotheles bennettii | reverse complement strand
TCACTGCAGCCAGAAACCTGCACCCCTTTTCAATAAAAAAATAAAAAAATTAAAAAAATAAAAAAAAACCCTTTTCTATAAAGACACACTCCTATGTTTTAAATAAAGGTCAGATATATTATCTTGTTGAGATTTTCTAATATTCTGCCAAAGTAATGATTGAAATACTAAGTAGCAAACATATGTATAATGGTCACTGTGTGGAAATAAGATGCTATTTGAAGAGTTTATTGAGATTTAGATGGGAAGGGGATTTGTCCTGTTGTAAAAATACGAAGAGGGTTTTTTTGTTTAAAAGTCAAAGCACATCAGGTGCAGCTCAGCAGTTAATTAAGCTTCTTACCTTTAGGGAGTGACAGATTAATACTAGATTTAGGTAACAAATAGAGAATTTTCCTATTGCAGTCTCCATCTTCTGTTTACATGTCCAGAAAACAGATATCTGAAAATTGATAGGCTGATAACTGTCCATAGTCTTTGCTTTCTTTGTTGAAAAAATGTGGGAATCATGGCTGAGTCTAAGTTCAAAAACCTTAAAAAGTACAACTGGAAAAAAAAATAAAAGCACTCAGTTCCCTCCTACTAGCCTTACACATCTAAGCTACAGGTTTACTCAGTTATCTAAACATCAGTGTTGTTTTCATCATTAAAATCAGTCACATACTGAAATATGAAACATTATACAGTATTCAGAATATATACAGTAAATTCTATAAAAACGTTGACAACAGTTAATATTAAAGAATAGCCATATTCTTTACAATAATGTAAAAAATTACTGAATATTTAAATGCATTAAAAAATCAGTACAAGATGAACATATATCTGACTTTCCAGAGCTTTTGCAATTCTGTCAGGACTAAATCTGCAGATGCTGAAATGAAATATGCTTGCTCTGCAAGCACATGTTGTAAATATTTTAAATTGAAACATTTTATTCTGGAAGAGGCAAAGGATTTTTTTTTTTTAGCCTCCCTAGTGAAATTGTCATTATTTGAGAAGGTCATCTGGCAGCCAAAATCAAAGAAAAAAATAGGCAATAGGCTTTTGAAAGGGATTTTATAAGGCATAGGTTATTACTGCTAAAATTACTGTGCACATGAATTTGGGTGTTGTAATGGGTAGGTAAAAAGTTGCCACAGCCCATATGAAGTGCCTGTGTTTCAATGTTGAAGCTCCTTGCTTGATTTTTTAATAAGAGAAACCTGAAAGTTTAATCAAATAAGACATAACGTATGAAAGTCATATCAAATAAACTGAAGAAATTAATTTACTTGCTGATTTTTGTTCTTTGTCAAATTTAGTTGTTTGAATATCATGTTGTTACTTTGCAAGCTGCTCTAGTTATTTCTTTTAGACCACAAAGTACAGTATAACCGAATAAAAGCAAGGTTTCAGAATATTGTCCAATGTATGAAACAGTTGGGTTAACTTTCTAATTCAATTGTAATGCAAATATCAAAATATGGGTATTAAAAACTACCTGTGTTTTTATTAGGTAGGAGTAAATCCTGCAGTCTTCTGAACTTAGCTGCTTTTCAGTGAAAGCTCTTACAAGTACAGTAGCTAGAAAGCTTAGACAATCATCTGGAGCAGGACATGTGTTAATAAGTTGCATTTAAAATGTTAGTGCACCTATTCAGGCAGTACTCAGATTCTCCTTGTCCCTCCACATGCACACACAACACAGAAAACAGCTTTACTCATACATGTTAGGTTAAGTTTATAACCAATACCGGGTTTTTCTATGATCCTGCCTTGATTGTACAATTAATGCAACATATTATGTACTAACAAAGAATGCCCAGTCCTCAGAAATTTAAGCAGAATTGCATCTCATGGTCAATGACAGAGCTATTCAACTTGCAGGGTGTTAAGTATGTTCATAAGTATTTTCAGGGTCCAGGCTCTCGGGTTTTATTTATTTCACATAAATGTATTTCACATAAATTCAAAGCATTCTTTTAAAAAAATAAAAGAAAGGCATTTTTAATAATTTCAAGAAAATCTGCATTATGGAATGAATTGTTTAGTTGACCCTTGGGCATCAAAATTCATTCAGTACTTTAATGCCAAGTGCTTTAGAGATTGATTTACAAGCACAGAAAGTGACTTAATACTCTTATTTTTCAGTTCTTGAGGTTGAGGTTAACTGTGCAGATATTTGTTGCCTATGGACACATGCAATGTAAAAAAACAATTACTGAGGAATTTAACACAGCATTCTTACCATGACCTTTAAAAATACCTTTTGTGAATTTAAGGATTCTCATTTCTACTGGAAGTCATTGTAATATTATTCATTTGTAAAGACGACTCTGTTCTACTTTCAGATTCAAGACCTCTACCAGATGTAGCCCTGACAGGGAAGTGTACACGAGAGTGTGATGAATACGGCCACTCAGACTCCTGCTGGATGCCAGTTCGCACTTCTCCTGAAAGAAAGCAGAAGAGCCAGCCAAAACTCTCCACTTTCATGCCTGTCGATGAACGGGGCAGTCAGGAAAAGCTGGCCAATGGAGAAGCTTCCCTCATGGGTGATCGCAACAGAAACCTCCTTAACAAAAAGTTGACCTCATCCTATGAGACCTTCAGTGCGGCTAGTTTCAGCAAAAATGAAGAAGGCAATCCAGAGGATATTCCCCTTACACAGACAGGGGAATACAAGCCATCTCCTGTCAATACTCTAACTAGAAGAGAAGTTTACCTGTAGGTTAAAAAGCAGCAACAAAGTTCTTTCATACTATAAGAAAGAAAAGGGGCAAAAATCTTAAAATGGAAACAATTTTAATAAAAAATAAGAAAAAAAAGAGGGGGCCACCAAAGAGACAAAAGATCTGCCTGCCACTTCTGCCTCCATAGCAGGCATTTAATTATACTGTTTGCCTGACTATATTGTACAATGTAGAAAACGTTGTTACTTGCATGTCTAATTCTCCCTCACTGATTTTTATTTTCCCAAATCTATGGTTGCAAATTCCTCCCATAGTGACAAGCTTGATTAAAAAGAACACAACACGCTGTTGTTTCCCCTCTGCAGAAGCATGGGTTAAGCCACTCATTTTGTTTGCCTGTCATCTGGCTTGTTGGGGATAACAGGTCAGGGAAAATGTATTCAAAACATATCATCTGAACATTACTCATCCCCACCAGGGACAATCCTACAGAAACCATACAGATATAGAGATAAATATAAAGGAATAATCATTAATAGGCACTTTGTGAAGACCACAGCTTTAATATTCTCACTTCTCATCTGGGGCTGGAAGCAACGGAAATATGTTCAGCTTGACTGCAGTCAAAAACATGGCATACTTTCCTATGATTCATGAACTCTGGTTCTGTTTTATCCATAGAAAAAATGTGTTATTGCTGTGTCTCTTTCTCTCCTTCTCTCTCGTTCTTTGTAACGACTACTTCAGCATAAACACAATTAGTAACACATGTACTGTAGGATAGTGATGATAAACTCTTGAAAAAATTATTTTGGGCAAGACTAACATCTATCTGGGAAGATGGTAATAACAAAAAGGCCAAAGATCACACAATGGATCAGGGGGACTGCTAAGTATTGGGGCTTGGCTTAGAAAACTAATATATTCACAGATACACACATACACTCATAACACACATTCAGTTACATTTTGCACAGCAGCACAGTTCACAAGTCCAGATGACACAATTTTTTTCCTGTCTTGTTCAGTTGAATGCCCAAAGGGACTGATGTGGGGTTTTTTTGTAATGACATGATATGTTGCAGCAGATGCTGCATATGATATGCTGCATATGCCAGTTCCAGGGAATTTTTAAGATCAAAACTAAAAACTAAGAGTAATAACAGAAGGCTGTGTTAATAAGAATAATTGATGGGATTGAAAAGGTGGACAATGGGATGATGCAATGACAAGAGAATATTACAAGTCAAACAAAAAACCTTTTCAGAGTGCAAGGAATGACTGCTAAGTCTTTTGTCATCAGTGTTGCAGATTACCAATTGCTTCAGTTATGTCAAAGATATAATGCAGATTTTCTTGAAACACAAGTGCATTAAAACCAAGAGAAGTGCAATACTAAATGATGTCAAGACTCAAAACATTTAGGATAGGTAGAAAATAGTCTGATAAATGGTGGCATGATACTCACCTAGCAGGACAAGATGAGCCAAAAGGAAATGCAAAGTATGACATGCAAGAGCTCTGGACTGTAACGATGCTCATGGTGAGTGCTTCTTGAAAGGAAGAGGAAATGAAACAGGTTTTTGTGCAATAAAAGCAACAAAACACGCAGAACTTCAACCAGTTGTATTGTAGCTGATGCTGTAGTAATGACAGACTGAGCTCAGACATTCAGATGAAAACGACAATCAAACAACACAGCAAGGACAGCTTGAGAAGGGGAAAAGCATTCAAATCCCTGGTTGTTTAACTCGGCATTAAGGCATGGATAGTTGGCTCTCTAGTATACCGTAGTCACAATGTAGCTTTGGGTAGTTTCTTGCTTTGAAGAATTGCATAGGAATAACCTTTAACAGCCTGAAGTAGAGGTTGGTAAATCAATACAACTCATCACGTTTATCTTTTGAATTCACTTCTCCATATAGTGGGATATGCTATTATTGGCCATTTTGTTCTTCTCTCTTGAGTTTACTTTCTTCACATAGCATTAGTTCATGTATAGCAGTTATGATGAATGGGCACATTTTAGAAAGAAAATATTAAAATCAAAGATTAATGGTTGAACATTTTAATGTTTGATTATCTAAGTAATATGAAGAGATGCAAACTAGTACTTTGTTATGAGACTGCATACAGCAGTTACTGCTTTGTATAATCTGTAAGTACCTGTTTAAAAATGCTTCTAAAAATGCTTATGTAATGTATACACATTTTTCTTGCACGTTTCAAAAGAATACACAATTACATAACACAAATGTTCAACAGAATTTCCTTTAATAAGATTTTATTTAAAAACACACAAAAAAATAGGTAGCTTGGTTCTATATATTCTTGACCCTTTTTCTACAAGGCTAATAATACAGGTCATAGAAGACCTTCAGATTAAATGGATCAGCAGTCACTCACCAATTTTTGCACCACGTAAGTCATTAAATACTTGTGTGCATCTCCTTAGATCTAAAATGGGTGTGAAAGATTTTTTTTAAAATTCTCTCTACTGTAAGTATTCACAGTAATTCTAGTGGAAGTAGCCACTATTAATATGCTGATTACTCTTCTGACCTGGCATGACATACAAATATATTTTGTGTTGATCTTTTTCCTCTGTATTTGAAATCAGTTAAATCTGGTGCCACTCCATATATAGAGTGCTTTTGTATAAAAACAAACAAATAAAGCTATAAAAAAATAATTAGGGTGAATGCAAAATATGCAACTGTGCCTTTTATACCTATTATTATGGTAAAGTAGTAGTTGGGTTTGGACACTGAGGGATAAGGGGCTATTCTCAACTTTTTTGAGCCTGTATATTTACCTGTGTTTATTTTCTGAGAAATTATAAATAATATATTTAAAAACAAACCTTTTGCCAAACTCAGTTAATGGACCAGTCTTAAGCATTATTAACACAAGGCTCTGGTTTAAGTCGGTCTTGAGGATTTTTTATTATTATTATTTGTGTGGGATTTGGAATTATTTTAATTTGTTTTTAATTCTGCTGCCTGGAAAACTATGATCAGTCTATATTATAGTTATTTAACAAGGTGTCACCAATTCATATTGCCAGGAAAATTGGGGTTTTTTTCTAATTGCTTCTAGCTGTCATGACATTTCACTTGTACAGTATAGAAATTATCCTTTTTTTTCCTTCCATGGGAAACTCAAATCAGCTTTGCACGTATTTTACATTAGGACACCTTTATAGATTGATACGTTAATATATAACTTTATATGTATTAGAAAGTTCAATAGCTTTGGTCTAAAATCTATTGCTCATTCTGGATCTCAAATCCACTATGTTTATTCAATATGGTTTCTGACTGGCCTGCTTCCTGAGTTTCAGGAAAAAAAGTTTAACATTATTTTTATGTGAAGGAAGAACTTAAACGAGATTGAAATGATTGGCTGAAAGGCTACCCTAGGAAGTTGTAAAGTAGCAAAACAAAGAAAACGGATAAAGACATTGCCATAAATCCAGCCATCACAAAACACTTTTAAAGAACTTGAGCAATGAAATATTTTTTCCTTTTGTTTCATTGATGATAAATACAGTGTTTCCTTAAAGAATGAAGCAGATGAAATAGCAATAGAAATGATAGTCCATCAGCTAAGTTGTATTACTGACTGAAGAGCATAAACACAAGGAAGAAGACCACATTCACCAGCTACCTGGGGTATGCTTTCAGACAACTTTTTCCTAAATTTTAAAGCACTTGCATTCAGTGTGGTACGATCTGTTTGTAATATTAATCATTGACTATTGTTCTGCAACTTGGATGTTGATAGTGAAGCAGAGAACAACTTATCATTGTTTATTATGAGTCACTATGCACGCAACTATGCTAAACATGGCAAAATGTATTAAACGCTAGTCCACCTCTATTTATGAAATATTTACATAATTTAATTTGCTTTTGTACAGTTTTATGTAAATAAATTGCTTGTCATTTTTGTCTCTGCAAATTAAACTATAACATGTTCAACTGGTTGCCCATTTGCCAGTGTACTTTCTCCAACAGATTATTCCACCTTTACTAGATTAAATCACATACTAGTTTGCATATTTAGCCTATATTTTGCATGGCAAAGATGAAACTGTCTTTGTAACTGGCCACATCTTCAGCTGCTGATGTAGCTGAGGTTCTACCTGTCTATAGAGTGAAATTCAGTAGAGGTTGTTGTCACTCAGGACAGCGTACAGCTATTTTTGCAGTAGAAATAAAGTACTTATGACGATAGCAGTTGTTTCTGATTACTGTTCAAAAGGGCTTCTTACTAAGGTGTGTTTAAAATCTTCATATTGAGGGGAATAACAAATTATAAGCAAAAGCTCAGGTATTTCCATGAAGCAGTGGCAATTTTCTAGTTATCAACAAGGTTGTTATTTTTTCCAGGAAATTTAGAAATATTAACAAATCCTAAAATGTCAGTGAGGCATCTATGCTGAAAAGAACAACACAATTAATGCAGCACTTCAGAGCAAATGCGAAATAAAAACCTCCAGTTCTTTCTAGCTCTGAATCAAATTATCCATCTCAGCATAACTACAGATCAAGAACAAACTCCCCTCAAGAAAGGATATCTAAGTAGTAAGAGTTTATTTTTTAGCTGTCTGGATCATATATTGCTTTGTTTGTTTGTTTGTTTGTTTTAAAAAAGCAGGTTCCAAAAAGCCATTAAGTTGGGTTTTGCCTCAGTTGTAATATGTGGAAAATATGTTTGTGGGGAGAGGGATCGAAGGTTAAAAGTCACCCCCTTCCCTGTTGTTTTCTACAAAATACAGTATTGCTAAAGACACCTACCTGCAAATAATTTTGTACAATTTCCCAGTGAACACCACAGAAAGTACTGTTTCTATCTTTTTACCTTAGTTACAGATTAGGCTTTGATTTTTGTGAATACAGGTTGTCCAGAACCTTTTTTTTTTTTTTCAAAATAAACTTTACATTGCAAATTTCTTTCTCTGACTGTGATTTCAGTTAACACTGCCTAGTCTTTTCTAATGAACTTGTCAAGGAAGATTCTTCCTTCCATAAGCAGAGGTCTGAATCTGCATGCCTACGGAGGGAATTCAATCCACCAAATGACCCCAGATCTCCCACATCACATTTGAATGAGCTACCCCTCAACATCTCCCAGCAGCAGCAGTATTTTAATGAGTAACTTCAATCAAGCTTTCATGTTTATTTTATACTAGATGTAGTATGCAAGGCATGACCTTATGTTTGTTTACTTTGTCTTTTATCTACATTCTTCCTGTTTACCAACTGTATCCAGGAAGGTGATTACAGGAAGATAAAATAAATTTCCTGAACCACAGAGTGTGGTAAGAGAGGGTAATATAAACTAGCAAAAGCTAACAATTTATGCTCCCCTTTAACCCTGGTTTCATTTCTCCCTCCTGCACTGCAGTAAAATGCAAATCTTATGCAGACACTGAAATTAATAAATGTGACCTAGGCAGAAATAATTTCATGTCTTTATTGAGCCTCCTGAAGAGACTGTTTAGAAGATGCTTAATAGTTCATAAATGTGCAAATCAAAGCAACACCAGAGTTAGACAAGAATATTTGCTATATTGCTTAGCAAAATTATAGGATTCCAATCAGTCAGTTCATACAGCTATTTTTTCCAAAGCAATTATGGCTAGTTTAAAGATTTAGATATAGTTACCAGGAAACCAGGAAAGAAAATGCAAAATACCTATTCTGTAGTGGCATAGAATGGCCTCTGAGAAAAGAAAGAACAAAGAACAGCAAATAAGTATAATATAATTGGCACAGAAATGTTAGAAATAAATCCTTTTAGGACTTTCAAACTGATTTAAGGATCCTGAATTAGGGATATATTAATGTATAATTCCTAGATATCTACAATACTGTACTGTACTGTAAATAAGGTTAAAGGAATCTTGCTAATCTTGCTAATTATAAGGCATATGATTCTATTTAAGATGATATTTATGATGTAATTAATTATTATGTAATTAATGGTTAAAAATATTTGTATGTTAGTATTCTTTATAAGATTACTAAAGCAAAATTCAATTGGCTTCTACAGCATTCACTGCACAAGAAGGCAGGTTTGGAAATACCGAGAAAGCCAAGATATCATTTTCATATTTCTATTCTATTTTCAGCAATGCAACCAACTTCTTCATGTTTACACTATAATCATGAATAAAAAAATAAATTATCAAATCGACCTTTCAGCTATCACTGCTTTCCAGAATATTGCAGAGGGAATGAAGTAGCATAAAAGCAGGTTTAGTATACCATGTTATCTGCTCCTTTGGTAAAATTTACACTCGGCAAACAGTGTCATGGAGAAAGCAATTTAAATAAGAATTAATCACTAAGTTTTTCCCAATTCTGTGGAAAGTCAGAGAAGGAAGGAAAGACTAGAGCAAGAGAAAAAAAAATTGCTCTCTATTTTTATTACCTACCTCCCATGGATTTCCAGCACCTACAGAAAATTCCATCAATGGAATCTCTAATACTCTAATCTCTAATACTCTAATCTTTTCACCACACAAGTGTACACCTCCACTTCTAAAAGAACTTACAGGTTTTAGAACTTCTACTAAGTCTAGTTGGGGTAAACCATCTTCTTGATTCTTTTTCTTATTATATCGTAGCTGTATTATGATTCCAGAAAATTAAGCTGATTCTGAGACAAGAGTATGGTGGCTGTAGTCTGCTGTTAGTTGAATAGATATTTGATGAGACAAGTAGAAGTGAAGGTATCAGAATAAGATGAAAGGGATCCTGTTGGTCTGAAAAGATCCATAAACTACTGCATACACTAATGATTTATTATTTAGGTCAGAGACTTAAAATTTCAGAAGTAAAAAAGGAGAAAGAAGAATTAAAAAAATAATTACAGATAGAGACCTAATACCAGTTAAGCGTGTGTATGTATGTATGTATGTATGTATGTGTATGTATATACACACACATCTCTCAGCTCTGGCTTTTGAAGCAGATTTTAAGATGCTCTTCAAGATTCCAGAAAATTATCTACTTCTATTATTAATTGATGTCAGAGAGATAGAATACTGGACAAGAAGGACCTTCAGCATGAGGTTCTATATCTATTCTAAGGTTTAGTAAGACAGAACAAAATACAAAAATTAGTGGCTATCACTTAATGTGGCAGGATATGGTGATCAGAGAGTTAGAAAACAGGATAACTACCAAACTTTCCTCAGTTTCTGTCTAGCCTCCTATAATAAGAAGCTAGAACAAAAGTCAGATAATTTTTTTTAATCTTGGTCACTTCCTTTCTCTGATAGTTCCTAGAATCAGCTTGGCACCTACTAAGTTTTCACCTGTCTTGTTCTGAACTAGAAAAGAGCCCTGGAACAATAGGTATTTTCATGTTCTTTTCCAGCCTGACCTCTGTGCATACTGGGCAGGTGTCATGTTGCCACCCTTATCTTCAGGAACGTGAAATAGTGATACACTCTCTCACACATAATTCTAAATATGTGTTTGAATATAAAAAGGGTCCTTTTAGGTGATAGAACAAGAAATATACCTTGAATGTAGAATAATATGGTGCTATGCTGATAAAAAAAGATAATAATCCTGAATTCCCAAGAGGATTGGAAACCTGCTGTGTATGGTAAAGAGCAAACCACATGCTGGGTACAACCCTATAATAACAAGCAGTGCATTTCTTCTTGCTCTAATCTGTGCCTTATGTAGAGATGAAGGAAAATGTACAAATGCCCCGGTCCCTCTGAAGTACAGTTAATAGTGTTTCATATATACAAGAAAGAAGGAATCCTCTTTTGCCCAGCCTGGGTGAATTAAGCTTGTTTTCAATGAGTTTGGATGCCCCTGTTGAATAATATGGTTGTGTTTATGTGTTATCAGTATAATGATAATGGGTAATTAATGATAGCTAGTGTGATGTGCTCATTTAGGAGGGCATAGAATTGATCAAGCGAAATGATATAAAAGTGCCACCTGGAGAACAAGGCATTCAAACTTTAATTCCCATGTGGTGCTATAAATGTATCAGCTTAGATACATTATTGCATATTAATATAAAAGTTAATACCACTTTTCAGTTCCAAAGAAAACTCAGCTGGTCGAAATAAACATTCAGAAAGAAATAAAGGTGAGAGTTTACTTAGTTATGGACTGAGAAGGTCATGTTTGAGAGTTACAGAATATTTTTTCTGTGTTGACTGACTGCAGATGAAACGAATTCAGTAACACTCAGATATAATACATCTTTTCTTTCCTTACACAGTGACGGGATCTAAAGCTTCCAGAAGTTTACTGTTCAGTGGCCCTCAGAAAGGAAGTTCTTATTGTTACTCTGCTTTTCATACTATTTCCCTAAAGGAATGCCAAAAAATAATCTATGTGTAACCACAATTACTCCTTGGAAATCTGAAGTTGCAAGTCTTCTGCTGAGAAAACTTTCAGAGGGGAAAAAAAAATAAATTATAATTTCTTTTCTCCAAATTGCAATAAACTTACCAATTGAATTCCAAAACTCTACCTCAGGAAACATAGCTGGACTCACAGTATTATGTAGGATACAAGCACTAGTACAGACTGTTACTGGGTTTATTTGGATACGTAAACAGTCCATTACATGTTTTTTAAAGATAGTAATATATTTAAATCCTGCTGAAGTCAGTGACAGGCATTTAATGTTGCTGTGCATTCCTGATTGTGGAGATTCATACAGACAAAAATGCGTGGCAAAACAAACCAAAAGCATTTGCAATCAAGTTTCCAAGGGTTTGTGCTGTTTCAAACTTTATACCTTTTGAACACTTACGCAAAACAGAAGATAGTAGAAAATACTTAAAGAATGCTGTAATATGCAAGTTCTCACTCAGTGATGTTCTTGGTCTTTGGAGTAACTGGACATGTCTGATTTTCCTAATCTTCTAATTACAACTTTTAGCATCAGAGGTGTAATTAAAACATACCTTTTATCTTATAAGAATTAAAAGATTTTTTTTTCAAAGAAATTTAAAAATGGTTGTTTCTTCACATTTCATTGCAGAAAGCATTAATTTTGAAGTCATTGCACGTTAATCTGCAATATAGTAATAATATTGTTTCATACTATGTCACAGTTTAATGCTGGACGGGCAATTAAACGAATGACAGATGCTCTCTATTGCCCCCCTCCCTTTCCAGAAAAGGAAAGGAGAGAGAATAAGGGAGAGAGACTTCTGGGTTGAAAATTAAACTACACAGGTTTAATGATATATACAAATATACACAAAACAAATATCACCCTCCCTCCCTCCCCCCCCAGTAATGCTCATGTGACTCCCAAGTCTAGTACAAGATACAAAGTTATACTCAGCCTAGATAACAATTGTGAGCTGAGTGCTTCTAGCAGTGAAGGCTGAGTGGCAGCACTGTGAGCACAACAGGTCCAGCAAGAAACTCAACAATTTCAGGGAAGTGGAGGACTAGGACTCAGGCATGGGATGACCAAAGAAACGGACAGATCTCCCAGGAAGGCAGCCATAGATGAAGAAACCTGATCCTATGATCCCTCAGATTTATATTGAATATGATGCTTATGAGATGGAATACTTCAGTCAATTTTGAGTCACCTTTCCGATCCACTCCTCCCCTCAGGAGGGATGCAGGTGTGATCCCCTTTGCTCCCCCTTTGTGGCCTTGGTCTGCATACTGTTCTCTAGCAGTAACTACAAACATCGAGATACTGACTGAAAAACATGCAGTTAATTTCAGTAAGTACAGCTACTTAGAAGAGATTTAGCTGAAAAGTAAAATTACAAAAAGAAAACTTGGTTCTATCCTGGCTCAAACCAGTACCTATTATTTCTCTTTCAAATTGAATTTAAAAACTAGATTGATATTCATGAAGCTGATATGCATAGCAGAAATACTTCACTGAAAACAAATTAGTATTATTTTAGTTTAAAGAACTGAGAGTCATGCAGTAGCTTTTAAAAATCATGCTGTAACATGACAGGAAAACATAAGATTAAAATGTGAAGACACATTAGTTTCTCTTATACTAATAATCGTTTTTGGATTATTCAGAATACTGGAGGAGTTCTTCATCTATGTAAAAATTATCCTTTGGCAGCAATGGTACTGCAGCCTCTTGAAACTCCAGACGTGGCTTACAAAACAAAATTCTCCCTATGCCACAAAATTAACACAAATTAAAGACCTGGAAAGTGCATACTGTTTAACCTTAAAATAAATAAATAAAAAGTTAACATTTACACAAACTCATATAAGCCTTAAGCAAAGTGCATTTTTGTCCAAGTTGAGAAACTGGATGATTTGATTAGGCTTAAATGACTACATAGCTGGAAGGTTATAGAAAAGAAATGCAGTTAGTTAAGTGACCAAAGTGAATTAATATTTGACTGTTAAAAAGTGATAAAGATGACCTTATTTCTGTTCTTTACTGGTTTTCCAAAATATAGTTACCACCAGTGCTACGTGAAAACTACTACAGAAGTTTACCTTAAGGATGAAAAGAAAAAAGCTTTTCCCCCTAACCAGATTCCCCAACTCTCTCAAGGTTTGAAGTTTCTTGTACTGTCATCAGTAATGTTGTACTATCAATCAGTAATGTGTCAAATTTGCAATATCTCTTCAGAGACAAGTTCTGGTATTTTTTTCAACATGGAAATGGGCAGAACCCTTTCTCCCTCAAAAGATATTGCTACTGTACACAAGGCAACACTGCACAGAATTGTTAACCAAGTTATCTGACATGTGACTGGTACCTTACTCAAATAATGTAGAACTAGTAACTGTATCTTCATACAGCTTGATAAAAGGGTTTTTTTTCCACAATGCAGAGTGCAGAGCTCTGGCCTGCAGTACATTCTGCAGAAGATTAGACAGGAGACCCTATTTTAACTCTTAAAACCTGAGCAAATTGAAGTGTATAGTCTGACATGGAGAAGAATTACTCCAGCTCCAAAGATGTATTACCACATTTGTGAGAGTAGCAAATTACTGCAGAAAAAGCAAGGATCAGATATCATGCCTTAGTGAGACACATTTGCCTCTGAGCAACAGAAGCATAGCAGTATTTGCAGACCCTTTACAGTTTTTGTCTTTTTCTTTCACTGTACAACCATGGAAAGGAAAAGAAATGAGGTATACATAAAGACCTTTATTTGTAACCCTTGAATTTGCCTGCTACTCATTTGTGAACAGATCAAATTCTCACTGAAAACTTTTAGAAGGAAAAGACTGCTAATATAAGAACTGAGAAGTTGTAGGAGTTTTTATGCCCCACTGCAGAGAAAGCTGCACCATCTCTCAGTCATAGAAATAATATCTTGCTTCTGGATCACAGCAGCAGAATATACACACTGAAGAAAAACTGCTCAAATTCTGTTTTCAGTTTGTCCATGTAACTGGAAGTAACCTGTACAGGGACAAATTGGAAGAGTTGGTCCCAGTTTACTCAGATTACAAGGAAAGGGGGAAAACCAGCCAGTATATTTAAATTTTTCCAATAAATTCTCTTCCTTGGCAGACATACTAGATTCTAGTGCGTTCTATTATAGCCTTGGTTGGAATGCTAGAAAATTAAAATCTCTCAAACCTTTCTTCAGAAAAAGTCTCTTATAACTACTTTGTGATTTCAGAGCCTCAAAGGATCTGCTTGAACACATGGCTTTAATGTAATTGTAAACTATATGTGTGTATTATCACAGAATCGGTAAGGCTGGAAAGTACTACAGTGGGTCACCTGGTCCAATCTCCCTGCCCAAACAGGGACATCCTAAAACACATGACATGGGATTGCATCCAGACAGTTCTTGAAATATCTCCAGTGAGGGAAACTCCGCAACCTCTCTGGGCAACCTGTTCCAGTGTGCAATAACTCTCACAGGAAAGGAGTTCTTCCTCAAGGTCAGGTGGAACTTTCTGTGCATCACTTTCTGCTCATTGCCTCTAGTTCTATTAGTTGGTACCTCTGAAAAGAGCCTGGCTCCATCATCTTGACACCCATCCTTCAGGTATTTATACACATTAATAAGGTCTATTCTGAGTTACCTCTTCCTGAGGCTGAACAGACCCAGCTCCCTCAGCCTTTCTTCATAAGAGAGATTCTCCAGACCCTTGACCAACTTACTGGCTCATCGTTGGACCTGCTTCAGGAGCTCCATGTCTCTCTTGTACTGTGAAGCCCAGAACTGCACACAGTTCTCCAAATGTGGCCTCACCAGGGCTGAGTAGAGGGGCAGGATCACCTCCCTCGGCCTGCTGGCAATGCTCTTCCTAATGCACCCCAGGATTTCATTGGCCTTCCTGAACACAAGGGCACACTGCTGTCTCATGAACAGTTTATTGTCCACCAGGACCCCCAGGTCCTCTCTGCAGCACTGATATCAGTACAGACCCCCAGTCTGTACTGATGCATGGGGTTGTTCCTCTCCAGGTGCAGGACCCTGAATGTACNTTTCTTGAACTTCAGAAGGGTTTTTTTTTCTGGCAATCTCTCCAACCTATCTAGCTCCCTCTGAAAGGCTGCACAACACTCTGAGGTGTCAGCCACTCCTCCCAGTTTTGTATCATCAGTGAACTTGCTGAGGAGGCACTCTACCCCCTCATCCAAGTCATTGATGAACAAATTAAACAATACTGGGCCCAGTACAGAACCCTGGGGGACACCACGAGTGACAGGCCTCCAACTAGACTCTGTACCATTGGTCACAACCTTCTGTGGTCTGCCACTCAGCCAGTTCTCAATCCATCCCACTCATCCAACACACACTTCTCGAGTTTGCCTATAAGAATCTCATGAGACAGTGTCAAAAGCCTTACTGAAGTCAAGGTAGACAATATCGATTGCTCTCCCTCCATCCATCCAGGTAGTTGTCTCATCGTAGAAGGTGATCAGGTTGATCAAACATGATTTACCCTTAGTGAACCCATGCTGACTACTCCTGATCACTTTCTTGTCTTCCATGTGGGTAGAGATGGCCTCTAGAATGAGGCACTCCATCACCTTTCCAGGGATCAAGGTGATAATTCTTTGAGTCTTCCTTCCTCTCCTTTTTGAAGACTGGAGTGTTATTTGCTTTCTTCCAGTCCTCAGGAACCTCCCCTGATTCCCATGACTTCTCAAAGATGATATTTTATCGATTATTTTATTGTTTTGTCTATTGTATTTGTTTGGTTTTTATACCATTGGTACCTTGTTACATTGGCAAGATATACATTTATTCAATAGACAAAGGAAAGAAATCTTCCTTTAACAGCTTTTGTTATTTTTTTTCCCCTCAAACTTTTCCAGAAACTTCTGCTTTTGCTTGCTGACCTTAAAGTCATTACAGAACATTTACCCTCTTGCTCTCAATAGCACTTAAACTTTAAAAAGTGCTTCATGAGGAGAAAAAACAGCAGTGTTGGATTAGCAGCAACAGTTGAATATACACAACAGCAGTATCTCAAGTCTCCCTTTGTTGTGTCTCCCTAAACCACAAAAAAAGAAATATAGTGACCCAACAGCAGCAGCAATTTAGTTCAAAGAGAAAGTGCAATAAAATTTAAATCCTGCCCTGAGAAATTATAATATCTTCTAATACCTACTGCATCCAAAAATGCATATAGACATGTTGTTTGGAGATTTTTAAAACATATATTTTTAATTTAACAGGAGTGGCATGGAGATTTGTTGGCCAAATCCTCAGCTGCAATAAATCAGCACATAACCTACTGAGATAGGTGAGAAATTCATTAACCCTAATGCTATTTCTGGCTTGGATGATGATATTGCCACAGTTTTTGCTCAATAACTGTTTCATCAGAAAACTTTGCAAACTACAGTATATGGTCCCAGTTATTTTAGGAAATTGATTAGGGACTTAAGTAGCTGATGTCTTCAACAGCAATTTTGCTTTCAGACCACAGGGCCTCTTTTTGAGGGCTGAAGACAAATCTGGCAAGAACAGCCTTAACAGCAGCTTGATTAACCTGGTGAGTAGAGCTCTAACCTAGGAATGGCTGTGGAGGGAAATTACAACCCACAGCCAAGTAAGGAAGTGGTGGGAGGGGATGGACAGCAAAGTGTGAAAGGTGGCAGGTACAGGAGAGGCATCCAGAATAATAAAGCAGGGTGAGAGAGAGGTGACCTCAAGCACATCAAATGCACAGAAACACACACAAACTGGGAAATAAACAGCAGGATGTGTAGCTCAGTGTGTGCTTACAGAACTACGACATCATTCCAATTACTGAGCTGTGATGGGACAACTCACACAAGAAAGTTATTACAATGGGTAGATAAAAGCACTTCAGGGAAGACAGGTCAAGAAGAGGACAAAGGAGGAAAGACTAGTTCAGAAGTATGTGAGTCTTTCTGTGGGGCAGACAACAGTTTGGCCGAGAGTTCATAGATTAGGATCAAAGGAGAGGCCAGTAAGGGAGACACAGTGGTGGGAGTTTGTTACAGTTCAACTGGTTGGGCAAGGAAATAGATGAAACTCTTTTGAAATAAGGAATTCTGGATCACAGACCACAATTCTCATGGGGTAACTCTCTGACATCTTGTGGAAGGTCTCCGTGGCAGAATAGATTTCTGGAGAGTGTCAGGGATAACTTCTTGATACAAGTCCTGATACCAACCGGGGTTATGTACAGTTGGATCAGCTGTTCATAAAAAAGGAAGAACTGGTTGAGGGTGTGATAATCAATGGTAACTTTGTCTGGAATGACCATGAACTAGTGGAGTTCAAGATCCTGAGGAGAATGAGGGAGATAAGAAACAGAGTTTGTATCCTGTACTTCAGGGGAATAGCTTTCAACTTGTTCAGGGAACAAAGGAACTCAAAGGAAGGGCAAAGGATCTCAATAAGGCTGGGAAGGACACCAGCCAAACACATGAGTGGCCCATCCTAGTTCTCATGAAAACAAGCAAATGTCTTGGGAAGCCAACTTGACTGAACAGGGAACTCATGGTGGAACTCCAGTGCAAAAAAGGCAGTATACAAGAAATTGAAGCAAGGAGAAATTTAGAAGCATTGTTCAGGCATGCAGAAATGATGTTAGGAAAACTGCAGCTCAACTGGACTTGAAGCTTGTTATGTATGTCAAAGACCACAAGAAGAACTTGTAGCACTGCAAAAGTAGTAAAAGGCAGAACAGGGACAATACAAGCCGAGTGTTTAAAGGGGTCGGTGATCTAGTGACAGCAGATGTGTAAGGATCAGGTGCTCAATGACTCAGTCTTTGCTGAGAATTTCTCCCAGAGCCTTGTGCTTAGTGAAAGGATTCAGAGAGAAGAACAGCCAGCACTGGATGAGGATAATCAAAGTTTACATCAGACAACTCAACTTGTGCAAATCCATGAGATCAGATGGGCTGCATCCAAGGGTGCTGAGAGAGATGGTTCATGTCCTTGAAAGGCTGCTGTCTGTCATTTTCGACAATTCATAGAGATATGAGAACTGGAAAAAGGCAAGTAGTACAGTCATCTTCAAAAAGGCCAGTATGTCAATTTTGGAGACCTACAGGATGATCAACTTGGTGCCTGGAAAAAATCAAGGAGCAAGTTCTTATGCAACACAATTCTGGACATATGAAAGACAAAGTGCTTGGGAATAGTCAGTATTGACCAAGTGTAAACCATTCTTGATAAACCTGTTTGCCTCCTATGATAAAACAAACGGATTTATGGATGAGGTTAGAACAGTGGAGGTAATTTACCTTGATTTTCATCAAGGCTTTCAACATTGTCTCCTGTGTTATCCCAGTAAGAACATTATAGTCTGGATGGATTAATAAAAATAAAAAAAAATCTAACTAGATTAAAAAAAACCCCAAAATCTGATAGAATTCAGAGAGTGGTAGTTAATGGATCTTTCCCTATCTGGAGGCCAGGGACAAGTGGAGGTGTTTATCCTAGAATCTGTCCTGTTTAACTATTTTATCGATGACCTGGAAGTGGTGAATAGACTGTGTTGTCATCAAATTTGTAGTTGACATCAAGTTCCTGGATCAGTTGATATGCTTGAAGGCAGGATGGACATCCAGAGTAGACAGGATGAAGAAATAGGCAACAAGAACCTCAACAAGGTTCTTCAGTGAGAACAAATGTGAAGTCCTGTGCTTGGAAAGGAATATCCCCCTGCAATGATATGGGCTGAGACCTGACTGTCAGAAGAGCAGCTCTGCTGAAAATATCCAGTCCTAATGGATTCAAGCTGGGCAAAAGCTAGCAGTGCACCTGGCAGCAAAGATAGCAAGAATATCCTGGGCTTTACTAACAGAAGCATGACCATGAAACCCACAGGAGTAATTAATACCCTTCTCAACACCACATCTAGAGTCCAATGTCCAGTTTTGTGTTCTCCTATGGAAGAAAGATGTTAATAAAGTGGGTTGATTTTAGCACAGCTGGTTCAGAGCTGGAGTACTTGCTCTGTGAGGAGAAGATGAGGGAGTTGAAGAAGAGACAGTTTTGGGGCAATCTAACATCAGCCTCGAAGTACTTATCAGACTGTCACCAAGATAACAGAGCCAGGTTGTTCAGAGGTGCATTGAAAGAGGATAAGAGACAACAGGCATAAGTTTAGACACAAGAGGTTCAGATTGGATGTAAGGACTAACTATTTCCCCCATGAGAATAGTCAAGCACTGGAACAGGCTACCCAGAGATGTTGTGGAGTCTCCATCCGTGGGGTTTTTCAAGAACCAGATGGATTAAACTCTGACCAATATGGTCTGATCTCATAGCTGACCTTACTTTGAGCAGGAGGGTGAACTACAACTCTCCTGAGGTCTCATCCAACCTGAGTCATCCTACGACCCTAATATTTTCCAGTTATTTTTTTTTTTAATATGCAGTACAGGCTTGGCTGTGTTTCCGCACATCTGGAGGGACATAACTTGCAATTGTAAATGTTTAAAGAATTCTTTAAAAAGACATTTATCTCATGTCCCTTTAAAGATATGTGAATATGTATATTCACCTATGAGCACTATAATAAATTTTATTGAACTGCTTACACTAATAGGGTCAAATCCTCAGAGACCATTAGTAATACAGGTCTATTGGTATATGTCTAGTTTTAAAAACTAGATTTGCATTTACCCAGTCCTGTGGATCCTGCTGTTCTAAGACATATCATTAAACATTTTAATCTAATTTATGTCACACTGCCTTGGGCACAATTTATTGCTGCCCAAGACACCCTGCAGATAGAAGAATCATATAGGATACATTAAAGAAAATGCACCAGCCTGAAAGTTTATGCAGAGACTGATGGCATTGCTTTGACAGATAACTTCATATGTACAGGATCTGTAGGTAACACATTAGTGGAATGTACTATACCGTAAGCCTCATACTCAGGAGAGGCTGGATTTGCTGAATACATATCAATCTGATATGAAGCACATTTACAGGTGTTCTGGTATGTCCCCAGATGAACCTATGGCTGATATTTGTATTCCAGACTTTGTCTGAAAGCAACTCTAGGATTTCAAGAAAGTCTCCAAATTACAGATGGAGTTATATGCTGTTTTCCAGACATAATAATACCTTGGTCATCCTCTTGCCTTTTCCAACAAACTGGTCTTCTGTTGCTACCTCTCTCCTTCTTAATTTCTTTCAAACTTGAAATAGATCATATTGCTTGGTCTTAAGATGCTCTTGGCTGAAATGAAAAGAAATCATTTGCATCCAAAGTGTACAATGCTGTTGTCAGCTGAGATATAAATAGGTGAAGTAGTGCCGCTGTGCAGGCAGGGCTTAAGGAAATGCTATGACTGATAAAAGATCTACAATGCTGTCAAAACTCTCACTAACACCTCTGCATATCACAACACTGCTTTATGTAAGCAACCCAAATTGCTCAGGGCCAGCTTTTTGGTGTCTGTATTATTTGAGAGAAAAACACCACTTTTCCATCAACTGTTGTACCAGGGAGCAGGAAAGCATAACACAACCACGCCTTAAACTAAAGGGAGAAGCAAGTGTTTAAGGGCAAGCTTAACCTTAGTGGGAATAAGCTATACCAAACAGCATAGTACAACTGCTCTCTATCTACTGATCTATTGCTTGCCCACTATTCTCTAAAATCAGTGTTACATACATGCTTACCATTAGTCTGGCATCCACAGATGTTGAATCACAGTGGATCAGTAACTTTGAAAAAAGCTGACTTTACATTCATTAATCAACATTGTGACATGAAATCAACTTTGAGACATGAAATTTACATGCATACAGATCACATATATACTTATCTCTATAGAGCATCAGATGCACAGTAAGTAGCTATACATACAAATGCATACCCAAGGAATGATAGATCAAAACCAGGTTTCTAACATCTACAATGGTGAGCTATTCTAGGAATGTCAACTTTCAGTACCAATTATGCTGCACAACCCTTGAAAAGTGTCCACAAGTGGCAGCCACACACCCTTAATGTTATCCTTTGCTTACACACTGCATTCAAGCTTTCAAATCTTCTTGTGCCGGAACTGCTTTTCAAAGAGTCTTACTGTTTGTTTGGTTGAGGTTTTTTTGTTATTGTTATTGATGGGTTTTTTTATCATTATCAGCATATTATGCAGTATATTATAGATTCTGCAGTAACTCCTATGTGAGAATCTTTGTCATTCAGACTATCAGTGGTGCATTTATGGTCACTCCAGCTCATCCATACAACTAGTGTAATAACAAAGTTCATCAGTACGCTCTTGTAATTTAAAATTACTTCAAGAAAGGTGTTTTGCTTACCTGTTATGGATTTATTTTTCAAGGTCAAATTTACATTTCTCAAGAATTAACAGTTTTGATACACTCCTCCCCTAATATTTTTCCAGCCAAACATTTTAAGTTTACAAAATTTAAATCAAGTAAGACTGTCTTACTCTGTTACATCAAAACACAATTATATATTCTGGTAGTCAGCTGAACTTTGTCCCTAATTTGCATCTTATCTTAAACAATTTATTTTCCCACTTGTCATGAAACCTGTGACTGGAGTTGATCTTTTATAGACCACTTGTCAAAACTGAATAATTAGAAATACAGTTCCATCTGCATTAGAATGTTTTTTGGACAAATTTTGAATGCAGGACCTATAAGAGACCAAAAGATAAAACATCAAGATGAATACAATGAACTACCATCTTGGAAACCAGTAAGCCTTATCTTTTCTAATGTAGTATGTAAATCTCTTACTCTCATTTAAGGCTGATTTTACCTGAATTAGTGTTATGGAATCTATATGATCTTTTTCTAGTTCTATGGAAAAATAATTTATGCCCATCGTGTTACATAAAACATTATAACCTTTGAGGAAAGGGTCTAGGACTTTGGTTTTATGTGCTCCAGTTAAACTGTGTTTAATAAAACAGGTTTGAGAAAATAAATCACTTATTTGTCAAGCATAGCAAAACTGCTGTTTTGAAGTAACATTAACAAGCCACTTACTGTACTCCACTAAGCAGATATTAGAACTCCATATACATATATACATACACTTGTTCAAATGCCAGCAGCAGAGCAGTGTTCAGGATGTTCCAAGAGTTTCAGAAATGTGACCAATTATGTAACCAGATATGTCAAAGGATTTCATAATTAAAAATTAAGGCATATGAGACGTAACTAAAATGCAGATCTTCAACAACATTTTTTTTAAATGTCAGTAAACATAGGAAAGACTACAGAATTGACAGAAACTTAACTTTCTTGTGTATAATTAGAAGGGAATGTACTTTTGCTCAGATCAGCCTATGCAACAAATAACAACTTATCACCTTTCTTAAAACAAGTGTACTTGTTTTAAGTACTACTATTCCTTGTATTCCTACTATTCCTACTATTTTTCCTTGTCACAATAGGGCATGATCAACACCACAGGGGACACTGGGAAAGTCTACAAAATGAGAAATTCCCAAAACCATAAACCTGGCCTAAGAATATTCAGTACCTCACACGCCACATCTTTTGAATTCATTATGGAATTAGAACAACTCAGAGCAGCCGTTGAGCTGCAGCTGGAGGAGATATTTGCTCTGCTTACAGAGTTGATACTGAATGTCCCAGTTTAGTTTGGTTTGGTTCAGTAAGGACTAGGAATAGCATCTCTTTGTGGTTTACCTACCAATGCTGCTTCAATATGTCTCAAACCTATTATTCCTCATAGGTTTTATTTTTTTGAGGTTTCTCTTAGACTACACCTTAGTTATTTGGAAAGAAAAAAATGGAGTTCCTTAATTACAAATTGATTTTTTTTGAAGATTAATGAATACAGAACAGACCAGGATCTGTATTCTTTTCCTATTCATAGAGGTTTAGTCCTCTCCCCCCAACCCCAAAAATCCTATAGCTTTGTTTACAGTTCTTTGATGAGAATAAGAAGATGTGGTCACACACATATCTCAAGAATCAAGAAGAGAAATTGGTTTTCTCTTATTACAATGTTGTAATAAAAATAGTGGTACCAAGCAGGTGAGAACATAAGACTTGAACAGACTCAAGATGGGGCCACTATGACTGTTTAAGCTGCATGAGAATTTGTTGACAGATGGCTTACAACAGTACCTTCTGACACCTAAGTTGTGGAGCATGCTTTTGAAGAGATTTAAAAATACTACTCAAAACAGAATCACACAGAATCA
>VZRW01003897.1:804742-814969 GCA_013398125.1 Aegotheles bennettii | reverse complement strand
CCCCCCCCCTTTAAACAAAACATCCTGATTCAAAGGAGCTTCTTGCAGACTGGGAATTTCCACATGGCCGTATTGCAGCACTTATAAAAAGTGATTTAATGCCTGCCAACAACAAATACATTTCCAATGACACCACTCCGTGCTGTGCACTATCCCACTTGGTGTGTTGAGTACGAACCAGCAACCGAGCCGTCCGGGGCAGGAAGGAGAGCAATCACCTTCCTCTGCAAGAACTTTGTCCCTTACGGCCGCTCCTTGGAAAGCCTGAAAGGAAACAAGCATCACAGTGACAACACAATCCCTCCTGTATGTGTTAATCTGGATTTTGTTTGAACTTTCGGAGCCGACCTTGGCTTGAACTGTGTTAAAAATCCTGACTGGTGTGGACTGACTTGACCCCACAGTCCCATTTGGCCGCGGTGCCAGCCCTACCCTCAGCCCCTTACTCCAAGCCAGTATTTTACAGACATAAAAGAAACACAGCATTATGGCAGATACAGCCAGCGGCCCGAGCTGTGAGTACTTACTTACGGGCAAACTCTCCTCTGATTTCATCCCGAGGAAGTTTTTTTTTTTGCTTGAGAAAGGACTGACTGAAAGCCAAGCAAGAAACTGAAATGATTGCTGCAGAGTCTCAGTTTTTATTAGTGGTTTCCAAGCCTGAAGAGAGAGACAAAAAAAAAACCACCCACCCCAACTTCTGACATCTGAGTTGTGGCGTTACAGTTAAAACCAAAACAAAAATCAAGGCTGAATTCAGTATTTGGGGCTAGAATAAGAAGAAAGGTCAGTTCTGCATTGCTCGGTGTGGCTGGTTTAAGCTGTAAGAGTGCAAAAAGATTTGTGGGTTTAGATAGTTTCCTCTCGGTGCCATGACTCAAATGCCTTCTATTAAAAACAAGTAGTGGGAAGGAAATTTCATAAGCTGACAGTCCCATCTCACTCACTGCTTCTCGACACAAGTTGGCTGAGATATTGGAATTCATGTGGTTACTATGTGTGAGCCCATGACTGTTTTATCAGCAGAGTTATGTGGTACTCGTTTTGACTGCGCATGTTCAGTAGGGTGTATAGGTTCAGGCTGTTGTAGGGGTTCTGCAGAGCCCCTTATATGTGGTCCCATAACACAACAGCTGTAGGTGGGTGTCTCTGCTGCCTGGTCCTTGTCCCACCAAAATCAGTTAGACAAAGAAACAGGGACCCAGCCAACGTAAGGAGCTGGGGTCAGACACCTGAACAGAGATAGGTGTTGATTTGCAGAGGTGCTAAGGAACACCATCTAAGCCTCCTGCTTGTAAAAATCCTGCCCTTGCACATGAGGAAGAGAAAGCAGGGATACAAGAACAAGCTAGACTGGCTGCATAACATCCACTGATGGCTTTAATTAAAGCCTTCAAGTTAGTAAATATGCACATAGTCTGGTCCGGGAAGATACATGAAGCCCACAGCTAGCCCAGTAACACTCCATGAACATTGCCATTTAAGCAGCTTCTTGTTTAACTTAGATTTATTCAATGACACATGCATTTCTGGACAGATAGCTGAGTTCCAATGAACAAGTTTTATAACCAAATGAGAAATTTGTGACTGCAGTTAGTCAATTAAGTACGTTTCTAAAATACATGACTAGAAGAAAACCAGAGCAATAGAAGGAATTCTTCCAAAGAACAAAAAGAAACATTTCCATTTGTAATACTCCTGGCATAGGTGAGTATCAGTGGGGAAGGGCAGCAAGGAGACGCAACGAGGAAGGATTAACATTATCAACCCTGCCCACAGAAAGTCCTCCAGTTTCCACGCTCTCCAGTTCATCTTGCAAACGGTGAGAGCTCCTCTGAGTGATGGAGATGTCCTTCATCTCTCAACATGAAAAAGCAGAGAACGGTTGTGAAACCATGTGCTTGACCAAAAATGGCTTAGAAATATTTCTCCTCAACCAACCTCTTCCTGAACATAGCGAAAAAAGAAGCTGCGGAGCTATTGGGATTGAAGACGGAGTCTCTTCATATTGCACAGGAACACAAAGTCAAGGTTTTGTGAGTATGTTTCAGGAGGGTTTAAGAGTCATCGATATTTATCAGGGTAACGAGGACCATCCAGCGCAGCGGCGAACTGGCGGGTGACAGACACATCGGGGTTGTTTAGGTGGAGGGGTGGCTCGTTACCTTGTCTGGATCTCCCCTTGGATGTTTGGCTAATTTAAGGGAATCCCGTGGGGAAGAGGCTGAGGGGCTGGTTTTCGTTAGTCGGGAGGGGCGATCTGTAGCCATCGAAGTTGCGTGGGATGCTGCCGCTGGTGGAACCGGAGCTGTTACTGAGCGTCTCTATGCTTCCCTCTCGCTGAAGCTCTGCAATGGGAAGAGAGAGCAGGTCCTGGTTAGCATTTCAGAGAACCTGGAGTGCCATTAGATGGCTACTTTATTGACAAATCTGTTTATTGTATCATTGCTCTAATGCTGCATTTGCTTGTCATCCACCTTTTCTGGGGTGATTTGAAGAATTGCTCCTGAAGCATCCCAGCTCCTGGTTCTACTTCTCTGCCAGGCTCACAGCTCAGCTGAGCCCAGGTGGAGCTGGATGGGGACATTAAATGCTGCCCAGCAGAGCAGCCCCTTTCCTGGCTCATGACATGTCAGAACTCAATAGCGGGGATGCTCACAGCTGGACTGAGCAGGGTGCAAAGGGTACAGTGACAGATGATGAAACATCTTTCCTCTGCAGCAATGCTGCTGAGATGGTGGGGAAGGGGGAGCAGTAGCAGCACTGGTTAACCAGTGGTGCATAACCACTGTGGTTCTCCACCTTGGGAACACCAGGGACTTTCCACAACCTTTTACCCTGCACAAACGGACATAAATAACTCTTGCTTTTTTGAGCCAAAGAGAAAATATCCACTTTCCTACATGCCTGAGCTGTGCCTCAAAGCAGGCTTGACCATGGCTCTCCCTCTCCTGGTCACACACATCCAGACATCTCCTCCCCTTGCTGACCTCCCACAGCCTTTATTGCTCTTAAATCTCAAGACACGAGGATTTGTGTGTGTACAGAGCATCATTTCTAACCATGGCCTCTCTGGGAGCCACTTGCACCCAACGGTTGACTCAGTGGCAGCATCACCCCGGCCAGCCCTCAGCAGTGGCACGCAGAGGTGAGCTCAGGCAGAGCCCCATGTCCACAGCAGGAATCCTCTCCCAGACACACGGTGACAAACTACAAGCAATATTCTGGTGAGTTGCAACATGCAGCCCCGAGTGCGACTTCCATCAGCTGCTTCTGCGCAGCCTGCATGGATGGGGATAGGAACTTGTGACAAATTCCTCTGCTGCCAAAGGGGGAAGAGGAAAAACCCTCGCTTGCTGCACACCACGGTGTCGGTGAGGCACAGGGGCAAAGCCCTGGATCAGACAGGCAGCTTTCCCTGAGCCTGCAGCGGGGGGTTTGCTCGGATGGGGATGGAAATGAGCCACAGAGCAGGAGCTGGAAGAGCAGCACCCACTTTGATCTCTGCTAAATATTACTGCACCTCCCCATCTGCCCACCTCTGTCTCACACCAGGTTATTTAACTTTTTATAAACATGATGACAGCCCTTTTGCCACCATGGGACTATGAGATAAGGACGTATCTACATGCAAAGTGCACAGCAAAATCAGAAAGTCAGCTCTTGGCTAAAACAAAAAGTTTATCCCAGCATCCTGGGACACCGCACGGCTCCCATGGCTACCTGGGCACCCAGGGGCAAGAGCCAGGAGAGCGTGCGCCTGGCAAGGGGGGGCTTGGGGATTTAATCCTTGATCGTGGAGGTAACTTGCAGTGGAGATAATCTGTCCAGGATACACGAAAAACAAATCAGCAGGAAGCCAGTCACCCCGTAAGCAGCGACGATAATGACCTCAGCTATATTAATCACAATTTCTTGCCAGTATTTGGTGAAGGAATGTCCATGGCTAAACCTCTTCATTTTCCTCACATCCTCACTCTCCCATGAGTTCAGGAAGTAAAAACAGTAATTTAAATCAGAAATGAGTGGCGTATCCCACACTAATGCTGTGCTTATCCTGTCTGATTTGGGGCTTTTATCTCCCTCAGCTCACAGCTGGCTTCGGTTAACCGGCCCAGGCCGGAGCCGAGGGGCAGCCATGGCCGCACTGCCCAGGCCAGGGCTCTCCCCAGGCCAGGGCTCTCCCCACAGCACCCGGGCTGCTTCACCCACTCTATCTTTTCAAGCTGTAATTGATTTTCAGGCAACTGCTGTGTTTTCAGCAAGCGTAGCAAAAGCAGGGAGAGGGAAAGAGCAAGGGAGTGATTGTTTCCCTGCCGCCCGTGGCTCCCGCACGGCCATTTCTGTCCCTCAGGGCCACACGCTCCTGCTTGTCCTTGGCCACGCCACGTCCTGTCCTTCAGTGACTCGGGTGGGACCACGTGCCCTGCCGGGATGGGATTTTGGGGAATTTGGGCTCGCAGGGTGGCTTTCTGAGGGCTGTGGGATTTCTTGTCACCTCTGCGGGGGCCTGCCAGGGGGTGGCACTGCAGAGACTGATGCCAGCCAGGCAGAAAGGATGGACAAAAAAGCGGGGAGCGGAGCGGTGGGCGCAGGGTCTGGGTGGAGAGGGTGGGGTCCCATCTCCTTCACTGGAGACATCCAAACCCTGCCTGGATGCGTTCCTGTGTGATGGACTCTAGGTGACCCTGCTCTGGCAGGGGGGTTGGACTGGATGAGCTTTCGAGGTCCCTTCCAACCCCTAGGATTCTGGGATTCTGTGATCCCCACCATGCTGCACAGCTCCAGCTCCCTCCCTGCTGCTCCCCTTGCTGCTCCCCAGCATGCAAACCCTTCAGTGAGCCACAGGGAGGGACAAAGGAGGGTGTAAATGAGAAGCAAAGGCTCCAGAGGAACTGGAGGGGAAGTTTTCCAGCCCGCATAGAGCCCGCTTTGGGTTTAGAGGGGGTCAGGCTAAAAACCCGGGGGGAGCTCCCGCATCCAAGCTGCCACCCCACACGCACACATTCCCCATGGCACATGCGTCCCCGCGCTCCCAAACAGCCCCGCGTGACCAAGCCGCTCGCTCTGGAACTAATTACCCGGCGAGGCAGACGAGCCCATGTATTTTGATACCTAAGAAAGTGCTGTAAAACTGCTGACCGCTGCGGCAGAAAGCACCGCTGCGCTCAGGAAATTGGGCTCTTGCCCTCGCCCAGCCCGGCTCTTGTACCCGGCTGGGTCATGCGAGATGTGCAATTAGCCACTACATGGTCACCAGGGACTACCTGTGCTGCACGCATGACCCCCAGGACCACAGCCAGCACATTGTCCTACATTCCCCCAGATCAGTCTATATTTTTTTCCAGCTGTTTCACTAATAAAAAATATAATAAAATATAGAAAAAAGTCTAGTGCAAACTATTATCTTTCCTCCTAGCAGACCCAGGGCATGGCAGAGGCACAAAAACATTGATGCTGTTCCCCTGGGGAGCTCAGGTGGGACTGGGAACGGCTTCACGGCACTGGGATACCAGGGGGGTTATGTGCTAAAAAACCGGAGGCTGATTTCTGATAGACCCAATGCCTGGATAGACCCGACAGCACAGAAGAAGCTGCCATAGTGCAGTGGGGCTGGTGTCACAAGAGGCAGTGCAGGATCCCACTGCCCTGGGATGGAGCAGCAGAGCCCTGCAGCACAGCTGAAAGGAGGTGAAAGACTTCCCAGACGTGTCACATAACCGGTCAGACCACCGGTGTCCTCGGCACTGGGAACATACTGAAAAACACAAAATAGAGGCAAAACCCAGGATCCCTCCCTTGAGAAAGACAGGGAGAGGAGAGCCCGGAGCAGCGGTGGCCAGGCAGGATCAAGGCTGAGCACCGCCGGCAGAGCAGGACGTGGCTGCCCAGCCACTGACTTGGTTTACTTTGGTGGAGTTACGCCAGGAATGGACTTGGCCCCAGCATGTCTGAGGGTTATTGTATCTGCATTCCCCCATGCATATACTGTCGAGATGTATTAACTTCCTTAAATGTAGCAGTAAAACAACCTCTTATGATACACTTTAATGAACTTGTACAGTAGCCAACAAATTGTGCATCATATAAAACCCATTCGGCCTTATAGACTCGCTGGCTATTTTGTAATAACTGCAATTTGCTTCTGCTGAAGCAAGATAACCAGGGTTGAGAAGTCAGGCTTTGCAGAAACCTAAATATTTGATCTGGGGGGGAGTGGGTGGGAGAAGGAAGAAAGGGGCCTCTGGGAGCTATTTATGGGGTCAAAATAACATGAGACCTGCTCTTCTCGTAGCATTTCCACCATCAAGGAAATGAAATACTGTGAGAAGACCAGCACTTGCATTATTTTGGCCCCATAAATGACTCCCTGAGGCTTTCAAAAGCCCGTGAAAAACAAACACAAATACAAATAAATGCTAATACTGGAAACGTAAATACTAAAACCTGCCCATGTCCCCGGAGGAAACGACTCACAAAGTCCTGACTGCCCTAAAAAGAATAAAAAAAGGACGAAGGAGCGGGAACATCTGCTGAAGCCATGAGGAGAAAGTCACTTCAGGGGAGCTGGGAACAGCTCTGCCTGCGTTTTTGACAGTAACAGTAATGGGCACCACTGGCATCACCCAGGGTCCCAGAATAACAGGGGTTTTCAGGGCACACACGCTTTCTGCCACAGCAAAGGCAGCAGAAGTAAAAATCCTCATTGCTGCTGGTGTGAGGAGGAGCAGTGGCCCAGGGCTGGGGGGAAGGTGGCACAGCAAGTGGGTGGCTGGGGTCCTCAGCCCACCTGGGGCAGCTGTCCCCCTCCCATGGCCCGGCAGTGTCCGGCACACCTGGGGGCGGTGGGAACACTGATGCTGTTCGGAGAGCAACGGAGCATTAAAGGTGCTGCAAAGCAAACGCTGGCTGCTCCCTGCCTGGCATCGCTTCCAGCAGGCCTGCACCAGCCCAGCCTGCCTGGGAAATTGAAAACGAAACCTCCCACCAAACATTTCTGTCTGCCAATACTGCCAAACACCACCGCCTGATGGTCCTGTCCCTTGTTCTGCCACCCAGGCCACTCCACTTTAGACCCAATGCCTGCCAAGGTGCAGAGGAGGAGGAAGAGGAGGAGGAAGTGGAGGAGGAGAAGGAGGAAGAGCTGCTCTGGGGACCCCGGGCTCCTCAGGCAGGGGACACTGTGCCCTCCCCAGCCAGCGAGGTGGCTGCACCCTCAATTCCAGAAAGGTCCAGGAACTGTCAAAGGACCCCATCCAATCTAGAAAGGTACAAAGCTCTGCCAAGCTTAAATGTGAAACCATTTTATATGGCACATTAATTCAATGCCTGAAGAAAATCTATATAGCCCTCTTTTGCCCGGAACACTCATAAATTATGCTGCCTTTCTTATTTGTGCTCTCTCTGTAGTGGTCCACTTGAAGCCATGGTATCTCCTTTATGTCTACTCAAAAATCTCATCTCCAGTGCATTATTTCTTCTAATGGTTTTTTCCTTTCTCTCTGTTTGCTTTCCCCTGTTAAGCACAGTTTCAAAAATATCCTCCAAAATAATTTGCTGGAAGAGCTGACCCTTTCCTCTTACCTACCGAGGGCTGCCCAGGCTCCCGCACAGCCCGGCGGAGCCGCAGCCAGGATAAATGATACAATGACAGCAGCCTGATGTGTCAGGGCAGCGGGGAAGCGGCAGCAACTCTGAATACAAGAATTATTCTTCATCATCTCAAACTGTCACAACACATTACCCTCAAAGCCGCGGCTCGCTGAAGGAGTGACCCTGGACTGAATGGGAGAGTGCTCGGGGAAAGAACTAATTGTAGCCTCTTTTCACACGTCAGTCACTTTTCACAGCACCGAGCCTTTCAAGCTCAACTAATGTCAAGTTCCCTTTTCCTTTTGCTGGGCTGAGTATTTCTGATTTTTAAGGATGGCATTTTTAAAGGAACAAGGTCCCTGGCGAGGGATGAGGCTGGGGAGGGGAGGGAAGGAAGGTCGGAGTGAGCACGCATCAGAAAGTCCATCAGACGCCTGAAGACTCGTTAGGAATTAGACAATTAACAAGTAGGAATGTAGGAAGTGGGGTAATGGTCAGCAGGGCTTGAATCTCCTCGATTTCATTTCTGTCATTCACAGTAATTGTTTTTGGGAAGTTTTAGGGCTCCGGCATGCGCCGAGGGGGCTGCGAGCGCGGGAACTGGCTCAGCCCCCCCCCCAAAGTGAGGATGTGGGACGGACGATTTCCAGCACTGGGGAAGAGAAACAAGGTGCTGCTTCCTGGAACCACCCCTCCCCTGCCACCGGTCCTGAGCGGACAGCTAAAGGCCAACATTAGAGCTTCATTTTAAAAACAAAGACAATTTCCTTTGTTCGGAGGAGAAGTGAGAAGACAGAGCCCTCAACACGACAGCCTGGCAGGCAAATTAAGGCACACCTCCTTGTCTTTAACCAAAATCCTAAAATATTCTGTGGCAAGGACGACTTTTTTTATGCTTACATTTGCACAATGCCTATCACAGGGGACTTGTAGATCTGACTGGGGCTTCCGAGTGTTACTTATTAACTGTAATGAATAATAATTATGTAGCTTCTGCCATCTGGATTCTCATTCAAAAGGGTCCTATATAAAGCCAACACTAAAAGGCAATTTGTATTAACACAATGGAGGTCTTGAGGATCTCTTAAACTGTTTGTAATTTACACAACGCTCCCCAGTGAATGGATTAGTTAAACATTTTTATTTTACTGATTGCCACTGAAGGGAGCGGGATGTGCTCCCGTGGAGGAGCTTGCACCGGCCCCTGATGTGCAGCTTCCGCTCCCCTGTACGCCGACACACATTTTTACACGTAAGCTCTCCATCTTTCAGTGTTTAGACAACATCCCACACTCAGCTGGACACTTTTGGCTCTATTTCTGCATGAACATTTACTACGAGCATCACAACCGGTCCCCATGGGAGCTGGTGCTGCTGCCCAGGACAGAGGAGGGCTCAGAAGCTGATGTGAAGTGCAGAAATACCATCCCTAACACAAAGGCTTGGAAACTGCATTACTGCTACTAGTTGTAGGTTTTTCTTGGATATTCCTTTTACAAAATGCAATTATGCTAACGAGGGAGCTCTAATTATAATCCATCTCCACCACCCTTGGTGGCTCGGAGGCAAGGACCTCACAGGGACCCGCTGGTGACAAGGGGGAGCAACTGCACCCCCAGGGAAATCTGTACTTTTGGGTATTTGGATAAGCAAAAATAGTTAATATTAAATTGCAGTGAAACAAAAGCACCAAATACTCATTAAAGCTCTTAATTTTCTGAACACCTTTTAATTTGAGATGGCTGAATAGAAATTTCCAGGCAAACGTATTTTTACATTTTTTTACAGATAGAAAGTTGGTTCCCAGCCTTTCTGTATTCCTATGATGTGTACGAGTTGCTATGATTATGATAATGTTTAAAAGTCAATTAAAGCCCTGCACCTGTAGAAGCCATTAACCCGTGCCAGTTCCCCCCATGCTCCAGCAACTGGCAGCTGCAGGGACAGATCTCCTGTGAGGTTTTGGGTGGCCATGCCAGACGTGCTCCTCAGAAATGTTTCTTTTGCCTTTTTTTAAACTAGCAGTTTGAAAAAAAAAAAGAGATTTTAAACCCCATTCAGAAGAGGAAATGTAACACTATGGCATTTGAGCAATGAAAATCAATCCCCAAACCATTTCATCCTGCTGCAACCTGAAAGATGTTGAGACACCGCAGAAGCACCTACATTAAATTTGCAAGGTGAAGAAGACTGGCAAACCCTGCCCGAGCAACTGCTCTGAAATGAGAATTCAGTGGCCTTTGTAAAATATTAGTTACCGTCAAACTATCTTACAATAACTCCAACACTGAATCCACATAGTTTGTTAATGCCATGCACTTGGAGATGAAACCTGGCATGTTGGAAAACAGGTGATGGGATTTAGCAAGGAGATGAGGAGGTACCGGAGGCAGGAGATAGCCAGGGGAAGGAAGACTGAGCCTTCTGAACATCAGAGCCCCCCCGAGACAGCAAATTTCATTTCTAGTGCCTTGTTTCAATGCGAAGATGCCAAGCAACTCACACTTACGAAATGGGGAGGACATGTGAACTTACATAAATGTCTGGGTTTACTTCAGGCACGAAGAGATTGTTGAGATACGGACAAAACATTTTCATGCGTGAACTTCTAAAGAATTTTGCCTACCAAAAAAA
>VZRW01003897.1:709296-804732 GCA_013398125.1 Aegotheles bennettii | reverse complement strand
AAAAAAAAGAAAAAAAAGAAGCAAGCAGCTTGTTTTTTCCTTTAAAAAGAGAACCCAAAAAGCTCCATATGACTCTGGTCTGCGGAGTCGGAGGCCCAAGACTTTGGCATCTTGCCAGACTTGACTCTGAGCGTTTTATGGAAGGTTAAAAGTGCACTAGATAAAGGACTAGCATTTAGAGAGGGAATATTCTTCATGATAGGCACTTTGACAATGACTGCAGTGCTTTTAAAAAATAATCTCAAGTTTCCTAGAGCTGTATATTTTTGTAAAGAGGTTTAGGATGTTTTCCTACATAAATGTCACTTCAGAAGGATGAGTTGCCCATTTTAGTCAGTATGTGGAATTTCTAACGCTAGAACAGTCAAATGCTTATAGAAAACAATTTCTGTAGCCCATCCACATCATGTAAGCCTATAACTCCTTATGCAAGATTTCCAGAAGAGTTTTTAAAATGAATATGCAGGTACAGTTGTTTGGGTTTAAAGGACTTTCCTCCTACCCCATCTTGAAAGTTCCAGTATGCTGCTACTCTAAATCCTATCATGTACCTTATATGCAATATATGCTTTCCTGTGCAAGCCAGTGTGTATACAAGATTTTTAATGTATTTAGGCAGAATTATCTTGTATCTTCAGTTACGCAAGCAGCACATCTGTGTATATCTGACCAAAAGCATTTGCAGAGAAAACACTGTATTAAAATTCCTGGGTTTGGTCTCTCATTCCCAGGGTTATGGGAGTGCCTCAGATTGCTCAACAGTGACCCCTCTGTCAGCCTCTGACTCCACAAAGGAAAATGCAAATTCAACGTAATCTGCGTGTTCACAACACCTACCAGCTCTGTGTCCTGCACCCTCTGGACCCTTGGGATCTTGCTCAGAAGTTTTGGAGGTGACATCCCTATTCCTGAAATGACCATGTTTCTATCCGGAGCAAGTCTGGACCCAACACGTGGATCTAAGCATGCCCCTTCCCACTAGAGCTGGAGCCACTCAACGTCCCTGGGCAGGGAGTTCTGTCTCAAAGCCACCGTGCTTGAGCATGACAACCTGGAGTGCTCAGGGAGTGCTGGAGGTCCCTCCTTCTGCCCTGGGCTCAGCTCAACAGTCCCAGCAGAACAGCTGGGTAAGGTCACAATCAAAACCCTGGTGACTGCCTGAGAGCCTGGGCAGCCCCTTGCCAACACGCCTGACCCTTCAAGCTTTAACAGTTTCTTTCACATCTAAGACCTGATTTTTTTCCTTCTCTTGTGATGCTATCTGGGCTATTTGGCCTCCACAATAACCCTCCATTAGGGAAACCAGGCAACCCCAGAGGACAACCTCTGTGCTCGGAGCGTGCCGTGGTGCACCCCGCATATGTGCATAATGTGCCTCTGACACAAACACAATGCTGAGTTCATTTTATAAAGTATAATATTACAAAGCAAAGTAATTCTGGCACAACTTCTAGTACTTCTGACACGAAGTGGCCTTTCGGGCGAGTGAGGAAAGCTACTGAGAGGCTCTGGGCTGTCTCCCTGGTGCAGATTGATGCTGAGGAGGAAGCTAAGCCGGACTGGAATTTGGGTTAGATTCAAAGGAAAAGTTAAAAGTTTGGGAGAAGCAGATGCTCAGCTGGTCCAAATCAGAAGAGCTTCGTTGAAGCTCACAAAATGATGTCACCGCGGACTCAGCCTCATCTGCTCATCTAAATGGTTCAAGGCTCTTGAGTCTGAAAAGCTCAGGTAGAGATCTAAGGAGCAGAGGTCTCCTCCTTTCATTTCCTTGGCGCTGGTTTTAGTGTCGCTGAGAAACTCCAAACACATCCAAATAATCCTCGCTCCAAACGCAACGTATTGGGTCTGTTTAGTCAATTATTTTAAAGATTATGTTGACATCGCTGCTTCAAGCAGACCAATTTTCTAAACACAGACCTAATTTCACAAAGCACTCAAAGCTCGCAGTAGTACTCTTAAAATCACGTCTCTACCTAGATTGAGTATTAACCGAGCCTGGAAAAACAACAGGCCAACCTTGTGGGCTCGCTCTCATGCAGGATTGCTTGAGGCTCTTAATACACTCTGTCTTATTTATATAGCTCCAAATTCTGATGTTAGACATAAATATGAAAGAGCCTTGATAAAAATGACATCCAAAGCTTAATTCGGCCCTTTGTTAATGGACTAGTTCAGCACAGCAGTTAGCAGTTGTTCTCATGAAACCAGAAGGCAGCTGAAAAAAGTCAACTGGACGTTTTTCACTTGTTAAAAGTCGTATTTTAAAAATGATGTCAAGTATTGATTCTGATATATTTTGCCTTTTTAGTTACAAGTGCTGTCAAACGTGTGAATGAGCTGCAGCCTGTGGACGAGCGCGTGGCGGAGGAGAACTCTTGTGTGAAATCTAAAAGACCTAATGGCAAACCAAGGCATTCCTCTGGCCACGTCCCACATGAAAGGCAATTTAAATCATCTCAAGCTGCGCAGGTTCTGCCTTGTGCTTGGGCATCCGGCAGTGAAGTTAATATAACCACCTGCTCTTCGTGTTGTGTTCTTCTGCAGGCTTTTCATCACGTTTTGATGGGTGATCAGCCACATTTCCAAAAGATAAACCAAAGGGACAACACGATAACGGCATGATATAATCTAAAGATTTTTTTTAAAAGGGTGAGGATAAAAGTAGCCCGTAGTGAAGGCAAAAAGCACGCCCAGATTTCAGGTTAGGGATATGTCCCAGGACAATTCATCTACCCACTGCTGCCTCCGTGGCTGCAGATGAGGGAGGCACCTTCCTGTCCATGGCCTTTCCAGAAAAACATCTTTGGGAACAGTCGGAGAAGTGATACTGACCCTTTGTCTTTCACAACACCATCGGCTTTCGATGTAAACACAGAGTTCATGTGTTGGGCAGATACTGAGAAAGTCACTGACCAAGGAATTAACAAATAAATACCATAAATAAGTAAATAATTAAAAAAGATGGCATTTTCGCTGCAGGGGTCTTCTTGGAAAATGGGATGAAGTGCTTGTTGTAGAAAAAGTCAGTAAACAGTTTATGTGCTGAGTGGGTGGTTCCTGGCGCGTCACCTCCTGACCAGCCAGCATCAGGCCCTCCCAAATTCTGCATCTTTTCACAACAGCAAACGGCTGCTTAAAAAAATTCATCCCCATAGCACCTATTTCTGTCTGCATGGAAAACCAATTCCTTCCTCTGCAGGACAGGCTGTGGGGAAGCTGCTCCCAGCCTGCGACGGGAAATGCCTTGGAGAAATCTCAGAGGCTCTTGCTGATGTCTGAGGAGTATGGAACAAAGACTAAAAACCAGTGAGCAGCAAAAGCACCACTGCCTTGTCTGAAGCAACAGGAATGAGACACAGAATATAAACAACAGAAGTGGGGAAAAAGCTATTTACATTTTTCAGAAGTTCTCACTCTTTTGCTAAATTAGCTCACGCGTTACCAAGCATGGAATCACCAGTGATGTAACGTAAGAGAGCACCAGCAGAAACATAGAAAAACCCCAGTCCGTTATCTTTTTGGCTTTATGTTTTGCCTTAGCATATTTTTCACTCTTTGTGAACACTTAACTTTGACACAGCACCATTTTTTCAGGAAGAATATGTCCTGGGAGGTTTCAGCCACTTGCACGAACCTCCGCAGGGGTCCTGAACACCCTCCACTGCTGCTGGATGGTTTCTCCAGTTGCAAAATGCTTCCAACCCATTTGTCATTTTTCTTACTCCCTAGTTTTTTTTTTTGTCAGCTGACTGTGCACACAATATTGAGCAATAATAAACAGAGGAGGAGGAGGAAAACTGCTGCAGCTTGAGAAGTGAGCTCAGGATATGATTCCTCCTCACCGGATGCCTGGAAGATGTCACTGAGATTCTCTCTCCCTTAGTGCAACCCGTGTGGAGCCAATATGAACTCCCAGCAAAGTGCTTAAAAACCCATTATTTATAATAACTGTTAAATGATGAGACATTGTTTACCCAGATCGCAAGATAAATTCTCACTTACAGAATGCTTGCCTGACCGTCCTGAACGTCATCTGGTTTTTATTTAAATGCAAAATGTAATTAGGCTCCCAATAACACAGCAGAAGAATTCAATAAGATAGGGCTTTTCACTTACAGTTTAATATTCACATTTTCCCATAAATGTTAATGAATAAAAGTCTACTGTTTTAGACATTATCCATGGTTGGGAGACAGCAGGCTAGGAATAGAAGGAAAGCTAATCTTTTCATACCACAAATGATGATATATACCTCAAGGAGGACTAACTGTTCCCAGCAGTGCCGGGGACCCGGCCACCACGCCGTGTCCTCCTGGGGCAGCACCAGACCTGCTCCCAGGGGACGTGCTCCAGGGAGTCTCCTTCCCCATCCATCAGGATGATCCTCCCACAGCCAAAGTCCCCGTTGGGCTTTCTTCTCCTTTCCCCTTGCCCTCTCTCCCCCTGTCCCGCTTTCTGCCACACCATCTCCACCAGACACACCACCAGCACCAGCTAGAGAACAGCATCACTTTTGAGCAAGGCTACAGCCCCAAGCCCTGATATTCTGAGACTCCACCATGGATAGCAAGGCAAGATTATAAGAAAAATTAGGTTACTATTTGTCTGTTAGAGAAATGCATGGGAGTGATGAGAGATGACGGCAGGGCTGCAGACTACAGCATGATGGTAGGAAACAGATAGAGCATCCAAATGGGGGGGAGAAGACCTTTGGAGCTGGTGGAGAGGGCACTTTGGGAGTTCACCAAAGGACTTGTGCCTCCTGATGCTGAAGCATGAGGAGCAGATCCTGTGGTGGAAGCGGGGCCTCTGGGGCTGAGAGGACTGAAAGCTGCAGGGCCAGGGGTTGGCTCACACTGGAACATTTTAATTGTTTTAGCTTTGACCTTCCATTAATCGTGGGGGTTTTTGCTGTGTTAATGCCTATTTTGCTGTTTGGTGACTCAGACTACACCGTGTCTGATAAAAAGTGTTCATTTAACAGTTCGACTGCTTAACAATTTATTGCATAAATGGGTTTCCATCCTGCAGCCTCCTCTCCCATCTCCCCTGGTGAAGGCAATGCATAGTTTATGAGAGCTTTGCAATGACTTGGGCCATTGTCCCTTCACAACCCAGGGAATGGCAGATGCCCTTGGCACTGGTGTGATGTTAATGTGCAGGAGATCTGGACTACAGGGCAAGCAGAGACAGGAGTGGTGTGTCAACCTAAGGAACCCCAACAGCAGGAGCACGGGTTGGGAGCGGGGTGGTGGCACGTGGTCCAGCTGGCCACACACCTGGCACTGAGCACACGGCGTGCCCTGCACCGTGACCTGAGCTGCAGCTCACCCTCAACGTCAGGGTCACAGGAGTCAGGCAAGGATGTTGGGGGATTTCAGGACATGCTGACTTCCCCAGCGCTCAGAAAGCAAAGCTGGAGCAGAGACCGAGGGGCACAAAGGCAGCAGCAACGCCGAGTGGGGACGCGCGCCTTCTCCCAGCCCAGCCAGGCTTCAGGAGGAAGCTGCACACACCTAAAATCACTCCTGTAAAAACCAGCACAGTATCAAAAGGCTCTCTGGGGCTGCTGGGCTGGAGGAGGAGGGACAGGAACTGTCTTGTCTTTATTCTGCCACCACCTCAGCAGCTGCAATAAGTTCTGGCTCACAAAACAGCTGTAAAAATACCAGTTCTGGTTCAAAAGCTGGGAGACAAGGGCTCTTGTACTTCCTAAGAGAGATACACTTGCTGCAAGTCATATCCTACATATAAATACCATGCAAAAATACCATAACGAGGTAATTATAGAAACTAGAGATGGAAAAATCCTGCAGTCTCCTGTCCTGGTCTCCTGCACCCTGCTCAGTGTGGGACCCACTCGGTGTGGGGCAGGCTTCACAACTCGGGACTTTTAAAGGGAAGATTTAATAAACACTGAGAACTGTTTCCAAATATTTAGAAAAACCCCAAATAACAGACTTCCAAGCCAAGCTGTACAAACAGAAAATGCATTTAGAAAACTGTTAAAAATCAACAGCTTTTGCGTGCACCAAAATATGTTTCTTTGCATAGCAAGCATCACCTCATGGGCATGATGCTGCAAATGCAGCTGTAAGGATGCTCAGCCCTTTGCAGAATCAGACCTAAATGAATACCTACCGTGGCTTTCCTCTTGTTCCCCTTGAAATCAATAGCAGAAGCCTCGGTGATGCAAAAAAGCTTAATGCTTTAGGAGGTACTCAGCAAAACAGTCAAATGTGAGCAAAGCCAAGCTAGACAGAATGGAGCTTTACATTTTCCTGTGAAATCCTGGAGTATTGCAGCAGGAAAATTCATTTGCTTAATCATTAGGAAGAAAAACCACAAACCAAAGCAAACCAAAACAAACCCCAATGCAATAACAAATCTCTGAGGAGAAAGGAAATTGTTCCTCTGTTAACTACTTTGAGACAAAGCACTGGAAGAAAAATGTCCAGTTCCAATAATGTCATAACCCGATTATAGCCTGCACAGAAGAGCTGAAACACTTGCAAAACAATGAGTAAGAAATTAAGTTTTAAATTGAGTGCTGGCCCTATCTTGTGTCACTTCTTTATATTCTAGTGGAAAGGACACTGCTGAGCTCATTTCATATACAGCAGCGTGAGATGCCTGGATGCAGACATCATTTAGTCATCTCATATATGTTTCTCCCCATTTCTTTCTCCAGGAGGAATGACAAATCTAGAAATGTGACTGCACTTTGTTTTATTATGATATCGATTTTTCTGCAAAGGGAAAGTGCATTTCTCCCCCAGGTCTGTGTGCTGGCAAGAAAGAGTTAACAAAATGTTTATCACAAAGCTGGCTTCAGAGTTGAAAGTAATGTGATCAGTAATGAATTTTGTGTTACATTAGGTTGTATAAATGGACAGACAAGCGCAGACAACAAGTGTCCAGGAGTCGGGGCTAATCTAATGATGTAAAAATAGAGACAGCACCAATTATACTTGGGGCCAGCTCAGAGCTCCTGCAGGGACTGCAAATGAATAGGTACAAATCAAATTACTGACTAATAGACGCACTACAAGAGAGGGCAGTCAATGCTAAATACATTAGGGCCTTGTGACCTCTCTGCTCTGAACAGCAGAATCCTAAATTTGACTTAAAAAAAAAAAAAATCAAAGAAACTCGTGTTCGTTTAAGGAGAGAAACAGAACAATGTGATTTGTGAAATGATTGGAGACACTTAGATATTTTTTGTTTTGTTCCCCTACAACCGTGTCGTGTACGTAACTCTGAGAGCTGACAGGAGGTTTGCTTTTAGAACAAGGAGAAATAGTCGTTGTGCAAAAGTTAAGACCTGATAACAATACAGTTATGTTACATACCAAAACATTTCAAAGCCATGTGCCTCTTTGTGGTGATGTGTTTTACTGCTACTTCACCGGCTGTGTCTGTATCAAAAATAAAATATTTCTTAAAAAAATGCCTTGATTTAATAACAAGAAAAAGAAAAGGAATCTCCCCACACCACAACTGATAGTAAGCAAATTCAGTTGATCAACTTGTTATCAAATGGCAGAAAGTCAGAGTTGCCTGTATTGGTGCTCCCTTTAGAAAGAGCAGCAGACTCTCTACAAGCAGGAACGGACCTAAATTCCCATCAGAAACATTTGTGGTACCAATGTTCATCCCCCCCACCCCCTTAAATAATGTACAACCTGGTAGAAATTCCACTAAAAACTCCCGGGGCTGGTGGTAAGGTGGATTTGGGGACCTGGGAAGTGGTTGGGAAGTTAAAGATGCTCTCGTTGGCCCTGGCAGGGCTGTGGGACCAGGCTGCTCCAGGGACACTGGCTTGGGCAGGGGAGAGCTAGGAGCCCATGTCCAAGTGCTTGATGTCCTGCTGTTGTTGCATGTGAGAAATAACTACTAAAGCCATGTAAAATGTGTGCAATGCAACTGCTACTGCTCTTATCACCCAGCTCTTCAGAAATGGTGGCTCCTAAAGAGCCCTCAATTTTCCTTTCTTTTAAATGAGGCTCACCTAAACAAACCTTTTGTAGGAAGAACTGCATTGAGCTCTTAAGACTTATTTGTGGGGGTAATTTAATCTCTGACCCTGGGATGAATATTCTGAAAGTTCAAAGGCTGCTTTTAGCATCAATGTTATTTGATACGCCAGTGTCTTTGCTGCCCAAGCTGATTTTGCATTCAACCTGTGCAGAAATCTCTTTGCAGAAATGCTCTTCCGAGGGAAAATCAACTGCTCTGTGTTCCTGGGTTCCTATATCCCATGGGCAAGTTAGGATTAAGACCAACTGAGGAGAGGGAAGGGAAATATTGTCTTGGAAAAATTAAAAGGAAGAGGAAGGAAAGAAAGAAGGAAGAGAGGAAGGAAGGGATGGAAAGGTACCAATCAAAGCTCTGACTCTGTACAGGGCTAACCCTATTCCTGAAGCTAAATGTCCAGGTACATCTATGTCCAGGTGGCTGCTCATCTCTGAACACAGCTTGTGACCACAGACATCTTCTCTTTTGGAAAACACCCGGGAAGGATGCTCCTTGCCCAGGATCAGAAGGCAGCAGCTCACCCTCCTCCCTCTGGCAGAGGAGCACACATCCCACCTCAGCCAGGCACACCACAAAGTGTGGGACTTCACTTTTCCAAACCACGGATTTCACATAAAGATTTCAGAAACATCCCAAGTCAGGCTCAGGATGGTGCCACCACATGGCTTCGACTGGGGACCAGGATCCCAACTGCCCTGAGCGCTGATCCTGGGTTTCATACGGGCTGTTCCCTAACAGCATGTCTGATTAGCTCCACTTACTTACATCTCATTAATCAGGTTAAAGAGTTTGCTTCAACATATGAGCTTTCTTCATCGCATTATGAGTTTGTTCATGAAATCTGGAAGGAATCCAGAGGGTTTCTCCAGAGGGCCAGGCGCGAGGCACTGTGCCTCACCGCTGTGCCACTGGCTTTCCACAGGTGGCAGCTGAGAGACTTGGGAGTTTTAGAAGAAAATGAGCCTTATCTTTTTATTTATTTTTTTAAACCTAAACTTCATAATGAGCTTTAAAAACCTTGCTTTAAATTCTTCAAACCTTGCGAGTTGTATTGACCACGATGGTGCCACACTCGCATCCTTCCCTGTTCAGACCTGTAACGCTGGTTCTGAGATGCAAAATTTGGGGGATACTCTGCAGTTTTTAATCTAGGCTCTTACTGCAAGTTCATACATATTCCTCAGACAGGATAGATAGAGAAAAAAGGGATTTTGCTCCCTAAGCTGCAGTGTAAACTGAGCCATCACAGCATACTGGATTTCATGATGAATTAAGAAAAAAAAAGGATACATGCCCACAAACAGCAATTCTGCTCCTGTACATCCACAGAACAGTTCCACCACTTGTAAAATGCTGCAGCAATGTGGATTAGGCTATGCTTTGTCAAAATAAATTAGATCTGAATATAAGTACAACATTCAGGCAGCCAAACAAATTGTAACAGAGAAGAGGCAGCAGACGGGCACGGACTGGAATCGCACACTGCAAACACTGCACGCCCCATCCTGCATCCCCACAGCTGCCTGGGCTCCAGAGCCTCTTCCTGGCAGCAAAACCAGGCGTCTGACAGTGGCAGCAGCACGTTTAGCACTAAAGGAAGTCTGCAGTATTGCCTATCCTGACAAAATAACCTGAGCAATGATGAGTATCTATTTATTTTCTATATTGACAATTCTTGCTCGGAAACCTCTCTGTCGTGTTTGCCTCCTACAGAATCAACCCACCCCCCTGCCACTGTGCTGTGTGCTTCAGAGTAACAAACCCGAGAAAACACAGAGAACAGGGTTTGATTTGGTAAATCACAGGGAAGCCCAGCCTGAAGCTGTGCCTAGATTTAACACACAGCTGAACCTTTCACCCAGGTCAAGGGAAGGAGGAGAAGCCGGGACGAACTCCCCAGGGTGCAGAACATGTTTCCTCCTGGAGCTGCAGATGCAGAGCTGTGCTGCTTCATGCTCACTGCTGCTGAATTGCAGAAATTTCAGAAAACCTCCTGTTGCTCAAACTCTAAAGGCTTGGACCCCTATTATAGCCTAATTTTCAATATTATGCCTAGAAATAACCAAAACACATTTGAAAGCTTAAGAAATGTACTTGTTGAAGGAATACATAAATCAGAGCATTTACTGATTACAGTTTTTTTGCAGGGAAAGATTTCTAGCCTGCGCTGGCAATTTCTGCATGTCCAGTTTGAGTGGAATATTGTCAGAGATATTTGTCTCCTGGAAGCACAGTTTCATAAATCACAATACTAGCTTTTCTTTTTTTGAGGATGCCATGTGAAGCCCCAGCACATACTCAGAAACCACACTGCAAATGTAAATATTGTAGCTATTGAAAACAAAGCTTTGCAAGCAAAAGAGGTCACTGACCACTAACATTTTGTGAGTAAACCTTCATAATTTTTTTTTTCAGTGAGAGTTTGACAGAAACTGAAACAGCAAAAAACATCTTTTTGCATCTTTGCCAATTTACGCCTTCTTTGGAATTAAATGTGTATCTAGGCTGACAGCTTATGTACAGCAGACTCCACTTAAGATAGACATGGGTCGTCTGGATAATTGGATAACAAGGAGAAAAGCTGGTTTCCCAATCAAGTCAACTAGCTGGATGACTGGAGTTATCATTTAGGTCACAAGGAAAGTAGATTTTTGGGGGGGTCATTTTCCAGACCTGGTTCTTCTCCCACCCACTGTCCGACAGCCCTTGGCAACTGGCCGGAGGCAGAGATGGAGAAGACTCACCAGGCCATCTCATCATCTAATTCCCCTTCCTTGCAAATGCCCCATCATTCCTCATGTTTTTTGGCATCCTCCAGTTTGATGTTTCCTGTATAACTAATCTCCAGGTCATTTCTGCCTCTGCCCATAGCCAGGAGCACTGAACCCGGGAGGTGTTGCCTACCCTGCTTTGCAATGCAACGGGGTAGGTAAGAAACAAAGACAGTGTGAATATCTACTCCCCAGAGTGGTCTGTGTACCATGAGCATGTGCTTCCTCTGCTCTACTGCAGCATATCAGCCCTGATTACTATATAAATCTACGTGTCAGCTATGTCCTAACAGTTAAGGCATTAAAAGAATCTATTTATCTCTTGCCATTAAGTGCATGTCAGGACCAGTTGAGCACTTGATAAAGCCTCACTGTCCACCCCACTGCCCATTCTGTCTCTGTCCACACAGGGGACCTGAGCACTACACATGCACGTACCTTCCCACTAAGAGTCAGAAATTCTTATTAATTCACGTTTCAGTTTGAAGAAGACTTTGCAAGTTTCAATAAACCTCTGTAAAATGTATTTAAGGACTGAAGTGAACCCAAAGAGCACAAACGGGCCAAAGTCACGCATAACATATAAGGCATGCATAACATAAAGGCATGCATAAGTTAAAATCAGTCATTTTAGGATTATTAGAGAGGTTTATAACTTCCCTAATTTTAAGTCTAACGCAGAAATAGAAGCACCATCTTTGGAATCAGTACCAATATAGAAATCAACTATCAACAAGCAAATTTATGGTGTCCTTCCCTGCTGGACTCTTTGCTATCATTTCACTGAGGTGAGTGGGCAGGAGAGAATCCAAGCAAGGAAGAGCTGGGCTGGCAAACTGAACGTTTTTCCAAGATAATTCAGCTCAGCCTACGCTTATTAAGATGTAAGTGGTTTTTGGGGGAAGTGCAAACTATCCTACTTATTGTGAGCCAACAGAGACACCTCTTCTTTGAAGCAAGGGTAATGTACCTCTAAACTTATCTTCCCCCATTTATTAACCAGCAGACAGATGCCAGCACATCACCGTGCTCCACGGCTTGACAAATGGCTGGCTGGAGCCTGGTCCACTCCCTAGGAAATGTGGTTTTCCAGGTATCATCGGAGCAGGAGAGGACTTTTTATGGCCATGTGGTAAGAACAGCTCAAGAGCTGTTAGGGGGTGGAAGTGGAAAGGGCACGGGAGTTCACAGCCTTATCACTAGGTTTTCTCTGCTGCACTGAGTCACCGCATGCCCAAATCCTGAGAATAAAGTGTGTTAGTGATAGAGAATCCCACGACAGGCAAGGAAACACAGAGCGTAATGACAGCGAGAGGAGGGTGGTGGGATGGGGTGAGCTGGGTCAACGTTCATGTTACTACCACTGCTTACACTTGCTGCTTTGAGGTGGCACCTCTTATACTCACTGTGAAGATTTATGTGTCTGCAATAAAAGCAGGGGGAAATCTCTCTGGCTGGATTTTAGCTCAGTGGTGGCATCTCTATAAACAGTTCTGTTCTGTCTCTACACCTGCAGCACTGTGAGCCTCATCTTATGCCAAAGGAGTTGGCACTCACTTCTATCAGCTGGGTTTGGTGAAAATGGCAGGGAAATCCAGACCTGTGTCTCTGTCAGAGTCCTCACTTTATGATATAACACAGTGTCAAGTCTCTGGGGCAGTCAGGCACTTAACTTGGCATGTCTAGATGGCTTCAGCTCTCAGAGAAGGAACTCCCCTCACCTTTCTCCTAACATACACAGCCTGTGGGGAGCCAACCTGGTATTGGAAGTGGATTCCATCCCAAAGTTCACTCTGAGCTCAGCATGGGTCAATAAGTGATGAAATATGTGCCTTTGTCCACCTTCACAGCCTGTTTTTTCACCTTCACAGCCCTTTGCAGACATGAGCCGATTAAACTCCACACCAGCAACGTGAGGCATCTCTATCCTCACGGCAGTGATGGAGCACTGGAGTCATGGGCACGTGAAGTGCCTCATCCAAGGCGACAGGCTGCTGAGAACCTGCATCAGATCCATAACTGAGATCCATACTTAGTGTTCAACCAACTCTTTCTGTTACTACCAAATCTTGTGTCATCCCTTGGCTCCATCTTTTTCTAGGGGGAAATCAGGGGAAAGTCAGTTTAAAAGGTGACAAGCTGGGCTATGAAAGATGCTTCTGCACCACCCAGCAGCTTGGTTATTGCTACTTGTACCTAGGAGGGCTTAAAATGTGCTTCTTTGCCACCTCCTCCTCCAGGCTGTGGGAGGTAGCAGCAGTTTGGTGACCTGCCATGGGCTACGTGCTCAGTAGTGACCCACCTGCAGAGCAGGGGGACGAGCCCTGATGGGAGAGCCCCTGAGCCTCCTCCAGCTGGAGCAGCACCAGGGCAACAGCAGGAGGGCAACAGCAAAAGGAAGAGGCAGCTTCTGCTCTATGCAGCCTTCCTGTAATATCCATGGCTTGGCACACCCGTGTGTTCCTGCTAGAGCTTGTCTTCTTTTTCCTTCTCAGGCAAGTAGCCAGCAGAGTGACCAGCAAGCTGGCAGCTGATGCTAGAAGCCACCGTTACTATCAGCCGTTGGTCACAACACAAATGGTGCATGGATCAAAGATGGGCTTAGTCCTTCTACTAGAGGGTGTTTTTTAAAATGAGTCAAAATTAATGGAGACAATAAAACCACAACAACTGCGCTCTAACATTTCTGAGCATCTCCTACCACCAGGCCCCTTCTGAGCAGCATAATCTCTGACGTGCCATTCCATTTACTTAAACAGATGATATAATTTATCAATATAATGGACACTGATGAAGATGGATTAATTTGGATTACAGAACCAGCGCTTGGCGGTGGCTTTATTCAGGACACAAAATGAGGATGTGTGTGATTATGACATTGTCTGGAGCAGGGTGGGCAAGGGCAGCAATCTGCACCGAGCCTCGGATGCCCCTGGGCTGGCAGGGGAGGGGGCAGAGCCTTTGGCACAGCTGTATGGTAGCGAAGCTTCAAGCACCGGTATTTTCCTTCAAGTTACTTTAGGCTTCTCAGACTATGTTTATGTGACCTGCCACTATTTTCTTTTTATAAATGACTTTTCTCACACTGAGATCCCCATAGGTGTTAATGAATCAGAGAGGTAGCGTACAGAGAAAAGGAAAAGCAAAATTTTTAAATAAATAAATAAATAAAAATCACCATTGGGTGAGATGTACGTGATCTCTGATCACACCTCTTCTTTGTACCTGTTCCTGATCCCACTATGTCCCTGCTGGGAGACTCGCACATCGCATCGGCCAGGCGCTCCCGAAGGCCCTCCTCGGTGTGCTCCATGGAAGACATGTGACGGAGACCGAAGTTCTCGGGCCAGCTCCCACACACCTCCAGCAAGGTCACGCTCCGGTCGAAGGCACCTTCAACAAACAAACGGGAGATGTTTGGGAGACCCTGGGACCAAACTCCTTCCATATGTAGTATTTATTGCCTCGAAGAAAGAAGCCCTTGCGTTTTGAGTCCCTGAAAAGCTAATTTTAGCACATTAGTTCAAACGTTGGCGTTAAAACCACAGCAGGAGCAAGCAGAGCCCTGAGCACTGAATGGCTCTGGCCAAGCAGCTGTAAGCAAAAAGCTTAAATTAAAAATACAGACCCAATTCTGGTCTGACATTAGTGAGAATCAGGAGATCAGCACAATGACACTGATGGAAATGACACGTGATGTGAAAAAGCTGCATGTGTGTTATTGAGTACACGCTAGACACCTACAAGTTATTTTTGAGGTTGATTTGCCTTTCACTGGGCTGCTGTGGAGCGCTCTTGCTCTTCTCACCCCAGACAAGAGAAACAGCTAAGTCATTTTGTCTTCACCAATGGGCACAATTTTTAGCTAAAATCCCTTCCCTGCTCTTGAGCAGAAAAGCACAGGAGTGATGCACTGATGGGGAAAGCTCAGCCCGTCTGTCTGCTGAAGGAATAAAGTGTGTCCTTCCTTCAGTCTGGGGTATCCGTGGTATTCTCTGTTCCTGCACTGTGAGGTTTTAGGTCAAACGTGAGCTAACAGAGACTCTTTCACCAGCAGTGCTATTGTGACGGGGCGCACGTACCTACAAAAGATACTTCAAATAATTCCTTAACTTGCAGTTATTACCTCATTCACAACGGGGGATGATGCTCTGCTGAATGCAAAGATTAGATTCTGAATTCGAGATCACTTCAAAGTACAAATTAAAATTATTCTGCTTTATTATACAGCAAGTCTTCTGCGAAGGCTTACTTAAATCATTCCCACTTGGAACAAGATTACAGTTATGCTTTGTTGCTTCAAGCACATACCATTTACTCCACTATTAGGTAACTGAATATGCAGCATTTATTGTGCCTGGTTTCTGCCAGCCTACCGAGGGGAAAAAATGCAAATGCCAGTGTTTCTCAAAGTTAAAAGTACATGAAACACGTCCTTGTTATCAGGCCTTTGGTTTTCCCCTTTGATCAGCCGTCAGAAACTATCTACACTTGTAGTCTGTGACTGTACAGCTTCACAGCACACCCCCTGCCACTGACAGGTGGTAATAGAAAGGGTGAGAGACCAAGCCCCGCGGCAGGCGTCCCTTCCTCTGATAACGTCCAAAGTACCGGGTGATAACCGTTAGTAAACACTCGGGCAGCCGGTTAATCCATACATCAGCAAAGAGGGGCAGATAATTTTGAACTCTAATGGCATGGACAAAAGCACCAGGGCTGGCATTCAGGGATTTATATGGGCTGCCATGGTGACTTCTGGCTCCTGAATTTCATCGGCGCGAACAACTTTGATTTATCTCCTCGCCTGGCTGCAGAGTAGATTCCTGGCACTAGAAAACCATCAACACTAAAATGGACCTCTACAAAATGGGCCCGTGGCTCTTATGTGATACATGCACTTGAACTTTGGATGAATCCCAGTTTAAACCGAGAGGAGGAATGACCAAATATTTCAACTTTTAATGGGCCTTTGGATTTATAAGGTTACTCCAGTCTACTAATTTGTTTGAAAGCAAGGGTTCTTGAAGCTTGTTTGAGAAAATGCAGTGAGGAGGCAAAGCCATTTCGATGATGTTTAAGTCTCTGCAACATTTCCATGTTGTCAGCTATCCTAACTACAGGAGAAAAAGCAAAATTTGGTCTTTTTTTGAAGCTTCTTTTTTCAAGTCATCCTTCTGTGGATTCATGAGACCCCCACTCCACATATACTCCAAGACCCCATTGATTTCAGTTGGTTTTGCCAGGGCTGTTCATGCATCTAAAGAGCTACGGGGGGCGGGGGGGGGGAGCTTCTAAATCTGCATCCCCAAAGCCCAGGGTGGCAGCGGGGAGATGGCAAACTCCAGGGTTGTGCCAGAAATGCTGATGAGAAATCTCTGCTTTACTGGTGTCTGCCCTTATCCCGAAAGTGAGAAATGGGAGCATTTCTGCTCCCATAAGCAGACAGATGAATAATAAGGCAAATGGCTTTTGAAGCTCTGCCAAGACGCCTGCATACGTGTGCAGGGAGGAACTTCACAGAGCGCCCGTCTCTGGCTCCTGAGATCCTTGAGTGGGAGCAAAGGAGACAAGTGCAGCGTCACCTCCACCGTCGGGGCCAAGAGCTGCCAAAACTCCTCAGCAGCAACATGTGAGGTTCCAAGTGTCACTGTAAATGCAGGTTGGAGGGATTAACTGCACTGCAAGTTTTCTTGTAAAAAACTGCAAGGCTGGCAAAGCTCTGGTTTTATCTTTCCCCCCTTTTCACTCCTTCTCCACGTTAGGAGCACACACCTGACAACATGATGCATGTCCTGGCACCCAGCTCTGATTCACCAGTCACCACCACAGCACCCCGTGGGTGATCACCCTGCTCACCAGTGATGAGCAGTGGGGGCAGAGAAGCTCTGTGTGCTGTCATCTGCTCTGTGCTGCAGACAAGCCCACAAATTCCTCCTCATTTCAATACAGACATGGATAACATCAGTTCCGTGTAAAGCTGAACACACACATGTGTGACCAAGGTTACTCAGGGTGTGGGGGTAGGAATGGGACCTTGCTTGAACAGGCAGGTCCTCTCCTACCATGAACCCCTGGTTTTGTCCCTCTCCAACGTAGAACAAAACTGTTTCATGAAAACCAGGACTGATTGTCATGGACCTTCCCGTCTTCTTGCCATCACAGCAGCAGGCAGCAGATTTATCCCAAGTAACATCATTTTCTCAAGGCTCAAATAGGTCCTGGGTATTTTTACACCTCTGAAAACTCTTCTGTGAAGTGCATGAGATGGCAGATGGGCTGGTTGCTCCCCAGGAACCTTTGGGTGCTTTGCCCTACATGTATGGCTACCAACAGCACACGAGCTAATGGCATTAAACTTACACTGATAGCAGCTAAGCGTATCTCTGCTATTTATTAAATTGTAATCTCTTTCTGGCTGCCTTGCTCTCCCCTTTTCAATCCCAGTATCTCTGTTGATAACGTATCGAATTCCCCATCGTCAGCCAGAGAGAAGTTTACAAATAAACCTCCATGGAATCTCTTGCTCTCAAAATCCCCCCAAACTCACTGTCAGAAAGTCACTGCAGGACTAAGGCGGTTGAGAAAGCTCCTGCTGATTCAGAGGATTACTGAAGGGTTGAGAGAAGGCAGACTTTGCCCCGTGCCTTTACTGACAAACTGCTGAAATCCTACTGACAGCCACCAATATCAGACCTTGAGGTGTGAAGCCCACCCTTCTTTCTGCCCCCAGACCTGATACAGCTGTGATGGGGGAATTGGTTCCACCTAAAAGGAGGAATTTATTTAGAAAAAACTCAAGAAATCAAATTAGGTGTTATTTTATCCAAGCAATTACTAGTGAAATCCTGGTGAAACCTCATAAAATCACTGCAAAAAATCCCATTGACTTCAAATTGTGTCAGCATTTCACCCTACTGCACAGTGCTTTCAAGCTAGCAGAACATTTACTTCTCCCTTTATTTACTGAAGATGAAACTGGGTGGAAATTAAGACCATCAGCCTCCTTTGTACGATGCCCAAGCACTGTCCTAGATCCCTGAACTACAAATAAAAACCACCCTGAACCCAACCAAATGGCACAAGCAGAAACCTTGGCTTGCACACCCAGTCGAAAGTGCTTTGTTTTGCAGTTCCAGCGTGTTTAGCTTTATGCTGCCCCAAACACGCCAAGCTAATTCTGCTCCACACGCAGGATTTTCCTATTAAAACTTTAATTTTCTCCCAGTACCGATCTCCCACTTCTGTCCTTCCACTGCCATTTGCCTCCCAGCTCACGCCGCTGCTGGACGGAGCAGGATCAGGCCCCTCATCTTTCCACTTAACCCATTTTATGAACAGCAAAGGCTCCCATTATTCCTCATACCAAATTAGAAGCACAGGATTTGTCTTTTGCATTGCAATTGTTTCAAGGCTTTTAATATAAAAGGAAAATAAATTCTACAGAAGGAAAAAAACCCCACAACAACCCAACCCCAAAGCTTAGAAACGTCCTTTCATTTCACAGCCCTACCAACCAAGACCGAGAAAACCAGAGCAGCTTATTTTCTTCTCTGAAAAAATCTAGTAGTAAAAAGTATTTTTACAAAATACTTTAATGCTCCTAGTGTATTATTTTTCTAAGTCAAAATAGCTAAGCTAAATCTTTCACCATAGCCCTTTAATTCGAAAGCCAGGGGAAATCTTTTTCATTAAACCTCTGGACGGCTTTGTTTAAAATATGAAATCAAGTAGCTCCATTTCCTGTCTTCTAAGGAACAGTAAATCAAAACGGGAACGTTCTCCAAAAATACAGTAATGGTTCTATTAAAGAGCTTGACAGTTTTGAGCCTCACCTTGCATATTGCAACAGACGCGTGAGCAAAAAATAACAGAGTAAATAGGGGAGGAAAGGACCTGCCAGTTTTAACCGATAAAAGATGCATCCTCCTCATGAAAGGGATGGGGGTTCGACCCTCGGGCATGGCAGAACCTGAGGCGCGACCCACACGGTCTTGGAGGGAGAGGAAGGGCTGTCCATCACCAAGCCCCTGTGCCTTTTCTGGCCCCTCCAGGAGCACGAGTGGGCTTTGAAGGGGGTCCCGATCCGCTCGGCACCGCACGCCCTAGGAATGGCAGTGTGAGTGGGACAAGGCTGCCCAGAAAAGCCTTGGCTGGGAGTGAGAACCCCATGGGTGTGGGAGGAACCAGTGCATGGAAATTCCTTGCCCAAAGTAGTGAGTCAAATTGTAACATGCCCCGTTTAAATATTAATGGTTGAACTTTCCTACAGGGTTTGCCAATTCGCTTCCATGCCATAACTTTGTTACTCCACGGGGAACACCACAAAGCAGCAGCTCTCAGTACTCCAACGGGGACCTGTGCAAACGCCTTCCTGAAGTGTGGAGGAGGTGGAACTCCCCCGAGCTGCCCCATCCCTGACTTTTCGACACGTGCCCGTGCTCAGCAGCACTGCGGATCCTCGCCTGTGCACAGATCCCACGCTGCCTTCCCATGGCACGTGCACCTCAACCTACGTGGGACAGACTTTACAACAAGTCACCTCCCTGCACGGCTGTTAACCAAGGTGTGAGTGTTAAATATTGCCTTTGGAGAGCAGGGCAGGAGCTCCAGCCTTCGCGAGGAACTGCTGCCCTGTCATCCTCCCTCCCACGGAGTCTCTTTTTTTTCCAGAATCGCTCACAGTTCTGCTATAAACAGGACATTACTCACCAGCTCTGTATCCTGTGAGTGCATTTAATTAATGGAGATTTCAGTCGGGGTGCCCAGTCCCACAGGCAACGAACACTCTCAAATCCCTTTGAACTTTTGGCTAAGCGAGGCTGCGAGGTTCCCGCGTCCCTCCTCGCCGCACTACAGACTTGTAAACAAAAATACTGTTTATTCCTCTGTCATTAGGGCTAAATGAGTCCTGAGCAAACATGCAGCTGTTGGAGGAGCAACGGCGGCGGGGTGGCCCTGGGGATGAAGGAGGATGGTGGGGCAGGAGGTTGCCCAGCCATGGCCACGTCCGATGCTCAGGGCAGCAGCCAAGGTGATGGGTGGCAGCGTTCAGGATCACAGCGGTGCCACAACGCAAGCTTGGCAGGTCCTTAGGGACCACCTCACCCATCTCACCTCCCCTCCCCACCACCCTGACCAACGCTGTCTCCTCCAGTGCTGCACAAGGGGTTAACCACGGACTCAGGAGAGGCGTTTCAGATGATTAGGAACACAGCCAGCCATCACAGCCATCGGGAAGGCTTTCAAAAGTGAGCGAGGCTGCAAGTTTCAGAGCTGGAGCAGTGAGATATTTTTATAAATACATAAATCTTTTCAAGGAAAAACAAATATAGAGGAAAGAATGTAAACATTATTGTAAAATGCATAATAAAATGTCTCTTGTTTGTTAATTTTGCTCCTTATTATCCAGTCTATCTGAACCACCGATGTTGAAACATTTGCCTTTTTTTTTTTTTAAACTCCCTTATTCATTTAAAAATAGTTTCCTGCATGTTATATGAATAAGCAAAACCTAAGGTCCTAAATCCAGGAGAACTTTGAAGTATGAAACCCCTGGTCTATGGGAACTATGTTTTCATTAATCAAAGTAGATGTTTCTAAAGCCATCAGATTTATCATGACTGGATTTCATATGTGAAACCCAATATACACACAGACATACACTGCTTGTCCTTTTGGATTAGTTCTGACCTTTTACTCTCCTTTCTGAAGGATCTGCCTTTCCTCAGAGCAAGGCTGCCCTGTTTTACCACTGCATCAGCCAAAGGAGCCTTGACAAAGTGTGTTCTCAACTCCCTGCTTTCTGTGTCTGAGTACGAGTCTGGGTTAAGGTCAAAACATAAATGATTCAGTATATTTATTAAACTCTGCCTTCGCCTCGAATGCTCCCTGCGCCTCCCTCCTGTGCCAGCCAAGCTGCAGTTTCACACCAGTGCACTGGCAATACACCTGGCTACCAAACGAGGGACCCGAGCGTCACCGCGGCGCTGCCACCGAGCCCTGGGCTGGCAAAAGCTGCACCAAGCCCCCCCCAGAGCCCCCCGAGGAGGCTCCTCCAGCCCTGGCCAAGCTTCTGGCTTCCCCCAAGGCGCGGAGGTTAGCAAAAGGACACGGGAGAGAGCCGGGATGCTTGAAAAACCAGAGGCAAGATGTGACATCCACCCAGAGCAGGGCTTCAAAAGATAAAATGCAAAAAAAAATCTGCATTTGGTGTCATCCGGGAAATTCGTGTCATGGTTTTGCAGTACCAGAGAGGACTTGGTCACCTTGATTCAGAGCTGGGGTGAGCGCGGGGTCTGACATGGGCACAGGCTGCAGGCACCCATGGACAAGGGGCAACTCCTCCGCAGCCTAAGGAACACTGCCTGCTGAAAAATGAGCATTTTCCTACTCCTTCTGCAATACCGGATGCAATTTATGTAGCAGCCTGAAAGCTGAAAGAGATGGAAACTGCAGGATAACTGGATGCTATTACAATTATAAAAACAAAATACTCCGTTGTAATAAAATTAATTTCCAAAGAAAAAAGTTTCCCCCCCTTTGAATGGCAAAATTCTTGCATATTTTAACTCTTTACAGCTTTGCACAATCAGAATGTCTGGAAAAAATCAGGAATGCTATGATCAGCCCCAAGGTCCCTTAGAGATTAACATTTCTTTACATTTAATCCTGACATAAAAGTGGATTGTCCTGAAGAACCCAGGGTTCCCGGGGCAGTCGGGGTGGGTGCGTGGCACCAGGTATGATTCTGCACAGCAGAACAACTTCACCTGATGTTCTTTCAACCTCCAGCTCTGGAAATTTCATTAAAAAAGGATTCGCAAAAGATCTCCAGCACTTTTTAGTTTCTGCAAGGTTGGAAATGTTTTTTTTGTGGTATTCACATACTTACAATTCTCAGTCCTGGTTAAAATTAGAAAATCCAGAAACTTTTTTTTCTCCCAGTAAAATTTCCCACTCTCTGAAGATCTATGACTTAGTTAAGCTTACAGTAAGATGATTATTGAGGCTTTCAACAATGCCTAGGAAATTTAAACACACAAAGAATTCCATTAACTCTCAGTGGAGGCTTTTTTAGATGAGCCTTTATTTTGCTTTACTTCTCATCTGAATAAAAGCTGCAACTTTATGACTCTGAAGTCTTTGTGTTGGCTGCACTGGGAAAAGCTGTGTAAGATGCAGGAAGGATAGAGCCAGCATTCCTGTGACACCACATAATGATGCTTATTTGCCCGTTTGCTTATATGCCAAGTCATTTCTGAATTCTTTGGAACAGGGTTGCAGGTATACCCTGCTTTAGCAAGCTCACTTCACGAGGTAGAAATATGCCAATTCCACTGGAGGGACTTGAATAATATATTACTTCCCTTAAGAAAACAGCAAGATTTATCTTGCTTATTATCAATCTCATGGCATCTGCAGAGCACTATATATATATATATATATATGTACAAAGAACACATAATGGATTATAAAAGGCTCATATTTACCCACAAGTAAGGAAAGATCTGACAACTCAGAGGGGTTTTTTGGATAACTAAGATCTTATGTTACACTTTGACACACAAGTGTGGATTTGTCATATTGCTTGAGAATTAGTGGTAACTGTCTGAGCCAAGGAATTTAATTCTGATTGTTTCACTTGAATTAAAAAAAACCTTAGTGTTGAAAAAACATTGGAACTGTGCTACATACTAATATATCACTCACATTGTAATAGGAGACTCCTTCTTGTGTAATAGAAACAGAGAGTGTAATGCTTGGAAAGGCCGAGTTCATCGTGGGTACAGATCCTCAGCAGCTGAGTTCCCGTTCCCACAGGGAATACCGTGTCTCAGACGTGCTGCAAAGGAGAGGTGAAGGCTTCCCCTGCCCGGATGGATGGAGCTGCACACATGGAAATGGCCCAGCTTGTACCTGAAACCCTGCCCTAGCATCCTCACCACCCTCCCGCTCGGCAGACCCAGTCTACCAGCAGCAGAGACTTCTGCTGGGCTGTGGGCAACTTTGAAAAGTGTTGTGCACACAGAGGAATGTTCACAAACGAGGGGAGAAAAAAGGGAAGTTTCTTATCACTCAGCTAGGAGAAGGTTTACAGACGAGGATCTGTAGGAAAGCTGCCAAGCAGTCATCGAAGCTCCAGAAACATGAAATTTGGTTTCTATCACCAGCAACCAGTTAAGAATGAAACCAAAATGCTTTTTGCATTATAAGAGTAAATATTTCTCTGGTCTCATATCACCTTTTCCAGATGAAACATTTCACAGCCCAGCTGCCATATAAACAGAAACCAAAATATTTTCCTAAGGTGCATCACTAATCCCACTCGGGGCCCCTAACTTGTAATTTATTTGTCTTACCTCACCGTGAGACAATGTACGCGCCGGTTCCAAGCTACTGTCCAACAACAACTTGTACACAGGATAAATAAATCTCACTTACAAACATTAGGCACTCACTGGGTGTTGGGAAGGGTGAGCTCTCTTTTCCTGCCGGCCGCTGCCCAGCACGTGCCTGGCTCCTGCCCTCACCTGCCCCTGCCAGCACAAAGCCACCCACAGCCTTCGCAAGCACCAGGCAACTGCACAGTAAAAATCAGCATATTTGAGTAATTTATAGCAGGGGTTTCCACGTTGGCAACAAGGAGTTACCCTGCCACTCACCTACACTGTAACTGGCTTTTCCTTAGGGAATAACAGAGGAGCCATGACCTCCTCCTGACACTTTCTGCAGCAAATCTCCCCGTGTGAACATTCAACTGATGAGGGTTCTAGCTCACACTGCGTGCACAGCCTGCTGTAATCACAACCTCCCCACAAGTATTTGAGCATTATTTCACTAACAGCCCCAGATGGATCCAGACATTAAAGCAGAGCGATGGAAACGGATGAATGAAGGGAACGGAGGATACAGCACCATCAACATCAGGAACTCGTTTGGGAACTGACTCTTGCTACTTATTAATTGAGCAGCCAGAATCAGGGAATGGAGCAGGGATTACACAACATACCTATAGGGCCAAACCCTCAGCTATTAGCATGGCTATAAAGAGTGTGATTGCTTACACCAGGGAAGAGCTGGAACATCAAGGTTTAAGTAACCCACCCACCCAGTAAGTCACTGGGCATGTCTGTGGCAGGGCTGCCTAGAAAGACATCTTCTGTCTGAGGACATCCCAGTGCAATGCCACATCTGCCTAGAAGGTATGAAAACACGGATGGGACCTCCAGTGCCACCGAGTCCTGCCCTGGCCCTGGGTGCCTTCCCATCAGCTCTGGGCATTTTGGGAATTGCTCACTGCAAGTCTCTAGCTCCCTCCAAGAACACTAGGAAAAAGTGTTTCTTTAAGGACTACAGAGAAAGGCAAAATTTTACATTTAGAAAATAACAAAAATTCAAAAAACCTTAAACTGGTTTCCTTGCAAGCCTTCCAAGTCCGGGAAGATAAATGATTTTGGCCCGATTCTGAATTCATTAAACGCACATGCCAAGTTGCACGAGCCAGTTATCTACGCTCCAGCAAGGACTGGACCTACAAAGCACCCAAAATCTCTGGTCCCAAGCCAGCTTAAGCATATACTTAATTTTAAGCATGCAAATAGGCACAGTGACTTTAACAGCATTATATATACACTGCACGTTAAGTGTGTGCTTGAGTGTGTCGTTGGAGCGGGGCCAGAGCACTCGGTGACTCACGGTACCCAAGGTCTGATCCTCTCCCAAGCCCTGTCCAAGGCAGGGATTTCACTCCAGCCAGGCAGGACCCAGCTGGTCAGGAGCCAGCAGACCCGTCCCCGCTGTCTGAAGTTTTCCTCTGCATACATTGAGGAGGTTTTGCCCTTGTCACTTGTGTTATCCATCAGACATCTGGTGGCTGGATAAGGCAGAGCGACGTTGCAAGGTGAGATGATGGAGTGAAAAAATTATTGCGACTGACACGTCCTAGCCTAAGGCTTTCAGTCATTTAACTCATCTCACTCTCATCCTTGGCAAAGGCTGTACTCAAAGGGCAGGAGCTTTACCCTTCTACATGCCTCATGTTTGCACTTGGCAATTTGCAGTAACAACTCCAAATGCAAGAAGCAGGAGTTAGGCAAAGATGGCTCATGGTTCACAGCTAAAAGCAAAGCTTGCAGGAATAAGCAAGAACTACTTAAAAAAAAGTCATTCAAGGACTTTGGCTGCCTTGAATAACAATACCAGTTTTCAACTGGGCAGTGGCACTCTGACCTCCTGTTACCAGCATCATGAAAGGTGACCAGAAGGGTGCAGCTGCAGGGCTTTATTCTTATGGGGACAGATCCAAATTAAAGTCTTTCTTACTAACATCCTTATCTTGCAATTTCTCTGTCCTCTCCCATCAGATCACTGCCTATGAGAAAGCCTTCTATGTGCAGGTTTTCCATAGGTGACCATTTGTTTCCATAGGTGACCACAGGTTAAACTCTGCTGCCAGATGCTCAGGGAACCTCTGATGTAATTTGGGATTAACCACTCAACCAGAAGCCAACCGAAGCCCAAAGGGATCGGGTTCACAGAGAGGGCTGGAGGAGAAACTTCAGTGTCTGGAAGTCCAAATCATGCTGCCCCAAATCCTTGCCTGACCCCACGGGCCTTGTCCCTGGCTGGCAGATTTCCCTGGATCCAGGAAGAACCGCCCCAGTTTTCCCAGCACCTCAGCCCCTTCCCAGCACATCTGGGATGATCCAAGTGGGCGTCTCTCCCTTCTGCTTCTCCAGGAGGGCCTGATTCAGCCACTCAGCTCTGCACACCCTTTCCAGCCCCCTCTAAATACACTTTATAGCACCAACTGGCTTAAGCACCACAGCGAATGTGGGACCACCCACACCCAGGGGTGTCAGCCATGGGAGGAAAGCCCGTCTGTCCCCAGGGATCCCAGCACCTAAACCTGGTACTGTGGTGACCTTCTGGGCTGCTACACCCAAACCCTCCTGTGAAACCAGCTTTAGTCCATGTGAATAGTTTGATGGTTACAACCACGCTGCTTGCCAAGGCGAGATGGATTCTGAGAGCTGCAGACTACCATTCTCGTGGACAATAAATATTCCACTGAAATCAGAGCTTGTACATATTTAAAAGGATACACCTGCTACTAATAACTACGAATCAAACAAGAAGATTCCAATTTTTATGCCAGAAAGCTAACAAAAATCTTCAGTGTGTTATAAACAAGTATCTATCATTATAAACCAAGTCCAGCATGTAAAAATCCAAAGATGGAGTTTATTGTCTTTAATGGCTGAGAAATGACAAGTGTGTTTGGTTGAAAAGGAATTTAGCAAGAAGTAGTTCTGTACAAGAACCGAAATCCATCTTAAAACAAAGAAAATCACTACTGACAGTTTTACAGTAGAATTAAGCTGCTGTGAACTCTCAGAAGTGGGGCTAATCACAAGTTTCTGGGGGATTTAATACGGAAAAGAAATCTGATTATTAGAGAGAATCCTGTAGCTCAGGTAGGAGCTGATCCTACACCTTTCCCAGTCTAAAATTAGGAGTCAAACCACTGACGTTTTGCAGGGGGGATTGCTTTCTGTGTCCTAACAATCTTCTCAGCACAAAGCCTCAAGAGAAAAAAACTTGCTTTAAAGCCAAATCCAAGGGGATGAACAAGTGGGTGTTGGGTACCAGCTAACAAAGATAAGCGAGGGATGCATCAGGTCTGATGATGTGGCTGTGTCAATACATGTAGAAATATTCCCTCCAGTGGGCAAGCTCAAGGGTGGAAGCTGTCCAAGGGGGAATCTCTCAAAAACCCTGGACAGCAGCAAAAAATGTGACAAAAAATGTGCCAAATGTTTTAGTGCTCTGCTGAAAGATCAAGGTGGAAGGAGCCTCTGCGCTGGAAGCCTTGGAACACAGACAGAGTTTCCTGGACTGGAGTGTGTAACTGCTCAAACATCAACCCATCATCTCGGTTGTGAACTGAAGAAATAACAATAATAATTTTACAGAGAGAGAAGAAAAAAGGGAAGGGGGAGAAAGGAAGTAAAATCTTTGCCAGCTGCAGGTACAGTGACCTCCCTACCTGCAGATTAATTTAAATCAAGGAAAAAGAGAAAAAAAGTGGGACATGAGATGAAGTAAAGAAAACATTTCAAAGTACAGTAATCACCCAGATTGGAAATGTATCCTGGGAGACTTAACTTTTCCTAAGCACACCAGTATTACCTTTGATACATTAAAAGGTCACCAGAGGCACGAGTAGTTTCATATATGGCAAATAGATTCAAAAGATATGTTAGGGCACGTTCAAAGCACCGAGGGAAGTGGTGGTGCAGCTCTGGTGTCTATCAAGCCATGTTTATTGATGTTCTTGCTCGCTGAGGCAAGGTTTGGGAACACGGATCATAACACCATTTTTATACCCTATAAAAGTACACTGTGAAGTGATGAGAACTGTGGATTGTTGAGTTGTGCCAGGCGAGTCCAGGATAAAGGAGAGCACTTTTTCGTGAGGCTTTTTACAATGCAAACAGCAATTCTTTTCTTGCTGTGAAAAAAATTGGGAACCCTCCCAAGCATATGTTTCACAAATCTCCAAAAAGTGGAAAACAAGATTCCAAGAGAAGTGTAGGAGGTGCAGTGTGAGAACAGAAGTTCAGGACAAGCTTCCTGTGTGTCCCGCGTTGGGGACAGATGGGGCAGGGACCAGCCCAGCACTGCTGGCACGCCTGCAGTCTGCACAGGGACTCCTGCCCCAAGCTGTTTGCTTCCTAACTGATCTTAGGGGACTGCAATGGAAGCTGGTTATCCTCTCTGCAATTACAGCAGATTTTGTTTAATTGCATTCAAAACAGGAGGCAAAATTAGAGATGTTTAAGACCACCTGCATTTTCTGCTTAATCGAGCAGAGAACTGCCTTCTCATTCCAAGGTGGAGAATTTGCATCTTAGCACCTTGTTTCTCCAAGACATTTGACCTTTGTAGCTCTACAAACTAAGACATTGGCTAATTTTCATCTAGTTGGACACCGTTCGGAAGCTACCGGGAAAGTGGCATACTTTGGAGGTGTTTTGGTGAAATATTTAAACTGGAGAGTTGCCACTGGAGCTGAAGGCACCTTTTCCCCAGAGCCTCTGAAGCCCTGCCAGGGCACAGCAGAAAGAAGGTCTGGAGATGATAAAGACCTTCAAGTGCATAGTTCAATCTTTCCCATGTCAGCTTTGAAAGTCAGTCCCAAATCCATGCCCATATCTGAACATATTCATTTGTCAGGTGGGACAAGGGCAAGCCTCACCTAGAGAGGTCACATCAGTATGGTCTTTGGGTCGATGCAAATAAGGCTGCAAGGATTTTCTTACTGAGATTGTTTCCAACACACTCTGCATACCATGTTCAAGTCTTGTTGATACCACTCTGACCAGCCTAGTAAACCCATTTGTCCACCTTATGCCTTAGTTTCTCCTCCTGTTCAACAGGCATGTGAGAACACAGCTACTTCAGTTTTCCGAAAATAAATATCTGGGAATGCTCTGAGGTCTCAGTAGCAAGTCAGTGCACAAAAGACCCCCTGTAGCTAACAATATGACTTTGGAACACCTCAGAAATCCAAACCAGATGAGTGCTGTGCCCATCTACATCAAAAAGCTGCTGTTTTTCAAACCACCCTGTTGTTAGGTCAGAAAGCCTGCGAGGTCTCAGCTTCTGCAGGCTGTAGCATCAAAGGTTTTAGGCAGGTTTAGAGAACCCATCCTAATACTCACAGCAGTGAAGAGGAACAGCCAAAGCTGAACTGGAAATCTCACTGTTCATAAAGAACCAAACTCACCTCCACGCTGAGAGCAGGCATGAGGCCAATATACCATTTAAGACCCATTTTCAAGGCTTAGTAAGACTTAAGTGGTGCACAGACCTTGGGCTGGCCTTTGGCATGGGAGGGGATTTTACCCATAATAAACTAGCAAGAGCCCATAGTGCAAATTTTTGCAGAACCTTTGACAGGATGACAGCTACAGAAACATAATAATCCAACAGACTTGTAACCACCGAGTCCACCTACCCCGCTCTCATAAATAATAGGTCCAAGACAAAGGAAGTGGAAATTAGATGCTTGTGGTGAATTGCAGAGAGCCAAAGACCTTATAAGATACCCAGTACTTACATCTACACTTGATTAGGAGCGAAACTGCAGACATGAGACCTCGACATGTGGTATTCACATGTGGGCTCAAAAATACTGTCAAAGCTCGTTTTCTTACAGTTAAAACATTGAGGATATGATGCAGAGGGAAAGTCTGGAGATGCCTGCTGGACAAGCCCAGCTCCCCCTGTAACGACACACTCTGCTCCACCAGCTCAAACGCAGGGGCTGCTCCAGATGCCAAGTTTTGCCCCCGTGCGAGCCAGACAAGTACAGAGAGGTCCCGAGATGTCTGCTGTATGTACTGATTGAGCAGTTAAACCTAAACAAGGAGAAATCTGAAATTCAGATGTTAGTGTCAAAACTAATAGGAAACAGGATGCAGCTACAATGCAGATACAGTGGTCCAAATTCTGGTCCCAGTTACAACCCAGCAAGCCCAATACGAGCACAGGGAAAATGCATTCTGTTGTACATTAATGAAGAATTTTGTCAATAGACTTAAAAATAAACTTGTAACTTTTTTTTGACCCTATGTAAAATCCCAGCAAGACTTTCTCCAGGAGTAGGCAAAGGACAAAACTGCTTGTTATCCTGATATTGACTCCAGAGATGCCTACAACAGAGTCAGGCTCTACTGGTGAAACCCCAGTTCCACCAAAACCAACAGGAGTTCTGCCAAGGCGTTCAGTGAGGGCAGGATTTCACCCCAAATCTTTGCAAAAATGTAATTTTCTGAAGAGAAAAATACTTTAAAACACAAACAAATGCTTTTCTACCAATATTTTCAACATATTTTAAAGAAGGTATCTAACATAATTAAGAGTGCAAATACATGGATGTCATCTTCACGTTGTGTATAAACAATTCGTCATGAGTCATTTCTACAACACTGTAGTGAGTTGGACAAGCTCTCTGCAAACAAAACCAGAGACATCTGCAAATCGGATTTAAAATCTTTTTTTTTAAAAAACCCCAAAATGATTAAAAGTTGAAGAAACACTTCCATATGGAAGAATCTTACCCCAACAGGTCACCACAAAGACACTTCAAACACAATAAAACAGGAAGTGCTAAAAAAAGCACAGCAGCTCACAAAAACCCCCACAACCTTTTCCACAGAAAAAATATATGTCACCCTGGGTAGAAAAACCATTTGGCAGTGTAATGTGTCTTTAATCTGCTCAATTTGCTTATTATAGTAAAGGGTTAGAGGAATTTTCAAGCAGTGGCCAAAAATACTACAATGATATCCTCCCCTCAAAAAGTAAACTTACTTCAAGTGAATTAACTTCTTCAACTGAAATATTTCAAAGCTCAAAGTACCCCCACTGAGAAGGAAAGAAAAAGCTCCTGTCCATGAAGGATGGTTTGACTGCTCCAACCCAGGCGCTGTTTGTCCCCCCAGGCTGTGTCAGGTCCCCAAGGAGCCTTGTGGTGCTTGAAGGAGGTGAGCAGCAAACTCCCACCTGAGCTTTTGCTGTGCCTGTTACTGGACTGTAGAAGGACAAATGTATTTGGAGGCATCAGGGAAATAAAATATCCTGGTATTCCTCGACCAATTTAGCAAGGGCCTTGTGCCTGGGAGCAGAGCACTTGGCACCAGAGCACAGAGGCACTGCTGGCAGCAGAGTCAAAGTCAGGATTTACCTGACATCAGAAACAAATTGATTTTGAGCTTATCGATTCACCAAACTGCAAACCTTTAAACACCAAGATAATATCTAGAGGAGATGGATATGACCCAGGAAACAAAACCCCATGAGTTCCTTTTGTGCCTACACTAACACAGGATTTGAGTTAACATTGCTCCTGATGTTCTCAACTCCACCGACTCGAGTACTTGGTCATGTTAATCCTGGTACTTTATAAAAATGCTATGTCAATTTTCCAGGTTATTTGGAATCAGCAAACCACACGTGTGACCAACTTGCAACCCTGTGGCACACACGGGCATGGCACTGAACTGGGGGGAGAGCCAGCAGCACCCCTCCTCCTGGCTGCTGGCACCACAGAGATGCCTGGAGAAGGCCAACAAAGATAATAAGAGGAAAATTTAAGGAAATCAAGGCTGTCTGCCCTTGATACTTAATATCCATGAATTAAAGACAGAAAGGTGCAAAAAGCTTAATAGTATTTGTGGCTGAAATTAAAACTTTCAAAGAAACTTATAGTGAACAGTAATGTATGCAATGACATCTGGGACTGCAATCAGCAAACTGCTTTCAAGAGCTGCCAAAGCAAACAGCCAAATAACAAATCCACTTTACAGATCATCAGTCTGGTCGGGCACTTGCCAAGGTAAATAGTACAAGGCTGAAGTTTGCTTTGCAAACCAGTGAGCTGGGAGTTTAGCAAGGCCTGCTTCCAGGACAGCAACGCTGGGGCAGGGTCCTCGCAGGGCTGGCGGAGAGAAAAGTTCAACAATCTGAGACTCGAGCAGTGATTCGGGGTGTGCAGAGAAATGAAATATAACCAACATTAGGGATTGGAAAAAAACCTGAAAAAAAGATTCAGGTTATGTTCATAACTCATTTAATGATGACGACTATTAAAGCTGGTGCAACTCAAACAGAAACACTCAGATAAAGCAGAGTTTATTGTAATGCTGCTTTGCAGATTGGGCAATGTTTCATGGGAACTCCAAGCCTAAGACTGAAAAAAATTAGTAGGAAATGAACCTTCTTTTATTTTCAAATGAGATAAAATCTGGCTCCAACTACCATATTTTACATTTTAGGGAAGAGGATATAAAACATCAAACAGTGATTTTTTTTTTCATTATGAATGCAAGAAAGATAATTTATGGCGGCTGCAAAACATTTATTTAAGAAGTAAAGCCTTTATGTTCTGTATACAATTTATAGGGTTGTAAAAGAAAGAAGTGAAACAACTGCAGCCATAACATGTGCATTTATGAATAATAATTGTAAGTCCATTTTGCTAAATATGACTCCTGCCTCAGCATCCATTCTCCAGTTGATTGGGAAGTCCTTGAGTGCAAGCTCAGATTTGTTTAACATTACGCTCTTGGCTACAAAGAAAAAGGGAGTTCAAGACAAAACTGCTCGGCAGCATGTGTCAAGAACTGAACAGAACAATGGCACGATGCACGTATAGTATTTTTCAACTGGTGAGGGACAGCATATTCCTGGTGGAAATTGCCTCAGCCCTGTCTTCAAGCACAAATATTTGATTTTTTGCTGCAGTCAGGCGGGTTATTGCAACACGGCGAGAGGAAAGCCTCCAGCCAGGCCACATCACATATGGCTCCTCATTCCCTCACCTCGGGGCTAGACAGCAACGGGCTCGTTCCCTTATTGCAACCAAAACCCCATTGCTTAAGTGCTGTGTTGATAAACATAAACCAAATGTGATGAAATTGGCCCAATATTTACTGCAAGGAAGGTGACTATTAGCACAGCTGTAACATGACGTGGATGCATGAGCTGGGGCCATTAAATGCACAGTTACCCCTTTTTCTTTTTGCTTTAATTTGACATTTATCCTGGGGAACAACACCCAGCAGTGCTCAGTGCATCTTTCCAGCATGAAGAAGCCCGGACCGGGGTTGCCTCTAAGCACATTCCAGCTCCGTGCCCTAACCCACTGGCTGCCCCCACTCCGTCCCCTCCGGTCTGATCATTGTCACCTGTTTTTCAGTTATGGTAAGTGCCTCAAACAGTTACTCTTAAGTTTTTAGCTAATCAAACCACGATGAAGCATGGGAACAATTTAGAGCTGTAGTTGGAAATAAGTAAGTGGATCCCCCACAGGCACAAAAAAAAATTCTGATGACGAATCTTTCATGGTAATCAAGAGGTCCTGTATTCGTAATGAGTTGAGTCTCACGAACGTCCGTAGAGTGGGGCCAAGTTCCCAGTGGGTATTTATGGCACAGCCTGCTTTGAAGGGCTCAGTCCTCCACTCCAGACACGGCATTTTTCTCTCTTTCTCTCTCCTGCAGACTCCGAAGAGCGCGCTCCCGTTCTGCCTTGACCATCCACCAGCCACCCACCTCCATCCCATCCCTCCTTTCCAACTCAACTGAGCTAACGCTGACCCTTACAGAGACACTGGATTTTACCTATGTAGATATTTTCTATTTTTGGGAAGTTTTCCCTTCTGCTTCTGTTACACTGAGAAAAACCCAGCATCTGGTATCACAATACAAACAGCCATGGCTACCCTAAACATGGAGCTTTCAGAGGCTTGGCAGGATCCCCGAGCCGCGCCGCGAGGAGCTGCCGGTGGCCAAATACATTGATAAAAAGGATGTGTAACTCCTCAACACTACCCATGATGGAAACAACTGCAGCTCTCACTGGAGGTCAGGACGCACACGAAAACAAGCCTACATGTGTAGCAGATTACAACAAACACATGGCCGAGATGGACTCGACAGATCAAATGTTGGAATCGTATGATGACACATGGAAAAGTGGAGTTTAGCAGGGGAAAAAAAGCAACTGAGAGCCCATATGTTCAATTAGCAAGATACAAAGCTTTTGTTGTATACCAAAAATAGCAAATAAAAGTCTGTTGTCATTTTTGGATATCCAGATGTGTTTCATTTCCAGCTTCACATCTGAACGTGTGGACCTGCCTGAAGATGAAAGAGAGGAAAGTGTGGCAATGGCTGAAGGGGATAATTACATCAAAACTCTTCCTTCCAAACAATGGGCGATCACACTCCCCCACACCTTACGCAGCCCAGCACGAACCCGGGGCCTGTTGCTCAGCCTTCAGCAGGCTTTTACCTGCTATCCAGAGGGATGGCACCTGAGCAGAGATGTTCTCTTGGGAAGGTGATTCCTCCTCACACCAACAGGGCTGCCTTTCCTATGTGCCATCAGCTCGCTCAGCTCCCACAGTGATGGAGCGATGTCCCCATGGGAGCCATGGGCTATAAGTGGAAATTCTCAGTGATGAGTTAAGGAGAGTCTCTGACTCAATGGTTACTTTGAAATATTCAAAGAATCGTAAGAGGATCAGGATTTATACGTCCCGAGCAGACTCAGGAAGGGCAGAAGTGAATGCCAAGTCACGAGCAGAACAACAGCTACCTGGCTAGAGACCGTATAAAGCAAACACCAGCCCATAACCAATAAACACAAGTTACTTAGGTAGCACTCAAACAAAACCAGATGGCCTCAGCCACTGCAGGTTTCCCTTTTCTTTTCTCATTTCTCCCCCATTGTTTTTGAATTTAAGCTGTGTTCAGCTAAGAACATTTGCCAATGGTACGACTTCCCAGACGGGGTTTCAGGGATGCCACCCTCATCTGACACACTGCCTAGTTAAGGCAGGAGCTTCTTCAATCAGCCTGTAGAGATGGAAGGGTGAAACCATGGATGCAACAAAGCGCTTGGCTAAGCCTCATCCTGGTGGTCACCAGCAGCATCTCCAAGCCCACACCTCCCAAGCAGCCGTGTGTTTATTTCGCAGGCACGGCTGTGGGGCAGTATTATTATCTCTCACTCACAAATGGAAAAGCTGAAACATGTAGAGATTAAGTTACATGCCCAGGATCACCCAAGAAGCCTGTGGCTGAGCTGGGATTAGACCTTCGAGCTTCCCAGTCCTTGCCCAGCTCCTAACCACACCACCATCCTTCCTGACTGCTTTTATGTAGTTATATTTATCTTTATGTAGGGTCATCTTGGCTCCTATTATGAAAAACACATATGGTTTCCAGTCCTCAAATTGCCTGGGTAAGGGTTAAATATTCAAATATAATGTTATTCCTGGCATTTATGGAAAAGTTTCTCAGTGCCGACTCCAAAATCCCATGGCTTTTTTGGAGCTGCTGCTCTGTATCACTGATAGTTATAAACGGGCTTGGCACTTCCATGACTGTGAATTGATAAAAATGAACTCCTTTATCCAGAGGATTAAAATTAGGCTAAATTATAAGAATGTGGCTACACGTTTACATTTGCTAATGTTCTAATATGAATGTTATGATCATATAACTGGATTCAACAGAATTACAGGAAGAAGGAAAACCAGTGAATGCTCCTGCAACAACCTATGGATGCTCAGCATAATCCCACGAGCTCCAATTCCTTGTGTTGCGAGTGCCTTTACCATAAATTCCCAAATCACAAACCCCCTCTGGACTGTAGTGTGCAGCAGTAGCACAAGAAAGGTTAATAAAAAAAAATGAAATTACACTAATAACCAATAAATGTAAACAGGGACCTCTTACACCATAATCTCATTGGTGCTGTTGCAAAAACTATAGCACAAAGAAATCCAAATAGCAAAGCCCCGTGTACCAATCTGTACTTGAGGGCTATTCTGGGCATTGCCTCCACCTGGCTGCGTGGTTAAACACTTTATTCCTGATTCAGCTGAACCAGAATGGGTATGGTTTGCCTCACAGTCCCTTTGGTCACATCCAGACCATTCGAGCAGCCAGCCTGTGATCCCAGGCGAGGGGCAGCACAGGTACAATGACCACGTTAAAGCCTCTGCACACAGCTGGGTTTCCACCCTGGTGTGCATCTGAGCAACTTAATGCTTTTTGCGCTACTACTACAGCCTGCTGTGGTGTGTGCACAGACCAGAAAGAAGAAGAAAAAGGAAGATTTACTATCACTGTCTATCTTCTAGGTTAGTAATGATTTATGGACTCTGTGTTTGTATCTGATTTTTTGTTTCCACTCTGTGTAATGTATAAAGGAATAAGAGGAGTGAGTAATACATCTTGCTCACAGAAAGAAGCAGACAAGCAAATCCATGCTGGGGCATCACTGGTGGGACTCACCCGGCCAGTGCCAAGGCACAGGAGCTCCCCATATTGCTCCAGGAAACCTCCAAGTCCCTGCTGCTTCCCCATCAAACACCAAACTGCAGCCCCGGGGAGGTTTTGTTACGTGTCATCATGTTTTTCAGCTCCTTTAGAAAGGATGTGGAATGATATCTGTGTGCATTGTTTGGAGGGTGCTGATAACCACACCACATACTAAGGAAAGCTTGGTGTGTCCACCTAATCTGTACCACGTGCAGGTCTAAGATACCACGTTGTTTCTGCAACTGTTCACTTAATTATTTTTAAATAGATCAGCCACAAGATCCAGCCAGCCAAAACAAGAAGGAGAAAACACATTCTACAGACCGAAGGCAGTTGGATAAGAAACCTTCCTGTGCTCATTAAATATCATGTCAGACATTCACCAGGCACCACGTTTTTTAAAGATCTGTTTACTCCATCATTCCTAATATTTAAGATACATTTAAAGTAAATAGGTTAGGAAAGCATTTGATCTCATTGCTACGTAGTGCAGGATCCCAGCAGACTGAATTTCCTGGTAGAGTGAACTACTCTGAGATTCCTCGAAATCTCGACTCGTTCTCCTCTATTCCAGCACTAACACACTGGTAAAACTGAGCTGGGAACAAAAAATCACCGTGATTTACTCAACAACCTGATAGCTATGGCTCCAGTTCAGCAGAGCGCCGGGAATTGACTGCAACCATGCTCCGTGCCTTGCTGACTCCAGGAGCCAAAGTCTCAGCCAGCATCACTCGTGGGGGTGTGTGCTCCTGCCCACTGTCCCAGTGCCAGGAATGCCCACTCTGCTGCTTGCCTGCCTGGCTCTTCGAATAAAAACCCTGCAAAGCCATGTGGGTTTAGTGGTAGCTGTAGGAGCATCCAACCTGGCACCAAAGCCAGTCCCTCATCACCATCCCTTTGCCACAGTGCACCGTGTGCTCAGTTCTCCTCACACATTGATAAAGAAACATGCTCTACTACTACAATGCAAGAAAGGGGGGAAAAAAACCCCCAAACCCACAAAGACCAAAAACTTGCAGCAGCAGAGCTGAGGGGAAATGAATGGTGGGGTCGGAAGGAGAAGGCAGGGTCAGGGGAGGGCTGGGAGCCTCTTAAACTGGCTTTGCTGTGGGATAAGATGCTCATGTAACTACACCCTTATTAGTGTTATTTTTTTAAAGCTGGATCATTTCACAGATCTGCTTTAAAAACATGTCATAAATGAGATCTGCTGCAATGGAACAGTAATATGTGCCTACAGCTGGAGCCTGGATGGAGCTCTGCTAATTTAGGCCAGCTGAAGACCTCAGCCTGTATTACCCCAAACTTGGGTTAGCCATCTGAACGGGACAAAAAGTCCCCATTGCCCATGCACTATTCTTCCCTCAAACGCAACACCTGTCTAGAAGTCATTTTCTGGGTACCAAAGATTAAAAAAAAAAATATTAAATGAGCCCCCCCCAAAGCTATTGTTTTAATTTAAGGTTTCATTTCGAAACAGTTGGAAAATTTCCAGACCTTCAAAGTTTTGCCCCAAAATAGAAAGTACATTCTGCAACTGATTTTAAAGATCTGTTCTGTTTATTTATTTATTTACTAATTCTAATATTACCACAGCCATTCTTTTTTTAAAAAAAAATAGAACCCTGAGATGTTTCTTGCCACTCAGTCCCTGCCAGGCAGGCACCCACCTGCATTGCCCAGCCGCCCTCCGGTGATGCTCGGGCAGGGAAATGCTGGTAACTACATAAAGGGATTACCTGGCACTCTTTAACAGGGTGGCAGGGGAGTCCTTGGGATTTTTAAAGACCTGAACGTTTGAGAAGTGCCAGCAGTACTGATGAGAGCAGAGGGCCTGGTGTCCCTGCAACCCCAGCTTCCCACCAAAAACCGGGCAGAGAGGCAGCAACAGCGGGAGCTGGAGTGGAGCTGCTGCTGTCGGCTGTGCAGCCCCGTGCAAACACAGAATCACAGAATCCTAGGGGTTGGAAGGGACCTTGAAAGCTCATCCAGTCCAACCCCCCTGCCAGAGCAGGGTCACCTAGAGTCCATCACACAGGAACGCATCCAGGCGGGGTTTGAATGTCTCCAGCCAAGGAGACTCCACAATCTCTCTGGGCAGCCTGGTCCAGTGCTCTGGCACTCTCACAGGAAAGAAGTTCTTCCTGAAACACAGCCCACAGCACTGCTGTCCTGGGACAAGACAGGTCCCTTCTTACCTACGGCCCCCTATGGAGGAGGAAGAGAAAGAAAATAACACACACACAGACTATTGTGCAAAAGCTTCCGTATTTTCCCTCTGGAAGAGGCACAACCGCAGCTCCTGCCTCTGCTCCAGCATCCGCCGGGCAGCCTCGGGCAGGTCACTCCATCTCAGAGGCTGTTCCCCAGCTGTCTCAGCCGTACAGACAGTTAATACCTCCTTGCACTGAAAGCATAATTCACTAATGCCTATAAAACAGTTGGTGCTTTCCACATGCAAGTGTCAGGAGGAGGCGGGGTGTTGCTGCTCTTTCAAGGAAATGTTCTGTGGCAATTACATTGTGAGAGACACCCTGGCTCTGCCAAGTGACAACATTAGGAAAGTATGCAGACAAAAGCCAAAAGAGAAAACCTTTTTAATTATAATTTTGGCACTTAAGCAACAATTCATATTCACAAACCTCCCATGCAAGCTGCTCGTGCTCCTGCTGATGGATGCACGCAGCTCGGAGGAGCTCGGGCTGGGGTTTGGCTGGCACCCTCACCAGTTACCCAACTGGGTACGTGGGATCCATCTCCCATTTCCCAGGAGAAAAAGAAGATGGAAAGGGCAGAAGCAACCCTGTCTCTCCTGTAGCCCAGCAGAGTAAGTGGGTGATGGAGTCCGGGGTTGGACTGGGCAGGACTCTCCCTCCACGTGCCTTTCCCCATCAACATGAAAAGTGGCCCTTGAATATTTATTAACTTCTTTTTTTTCACACCCAGTAACTGCTGGCCTGATGCTAAATGTGGTTTTAAAGCCCTTTTAGTATTTATAGGTGTCGTGGTACTTCTGAGGGATTGAGTGGGCTTCTTCTCCTGGAAGACTCCCATCAGCTGTGATGGGAAACAGCACTGTGCCCATAGGAAAAGCAGGAATGTGACCGGAGAGGAGAGCCTGAATCCCAGCTGGTGTCCCTGCCACCCGCCCAGGATGCTGGTGGGCAGCAGCACGACCTCCCCTGCCTTCGCCCACCCTGGCAGTGAGTTTTACTGCTTTGCAACATATGTGTTTTTGACACATTCTGCATAAATAATTTATTATGGAGACAGCTTAAAGTTACAAGGCATTAAATCTTGCACTTCCAGCCTCACAGAAGTTTTCAGTGCTGCTGGGCCTAGGGCTTGTTTTGAGTAACCCGGAGGGGGAAAAATCCACAGTGCTCCCATGATATGCATTAAAGTAAGCTGCTTCTTATTTCAATTCGGAAAAAGTTAAGTAAAGCAAACCCTCAGATCTAAGCTACAGGATTGAAGGAACCGGTAGCAAGGAGGGGAGGAAATTCAACCATATTCACACGAATGACTGAGATTTGGTTTCCAAAACCATATCTGATTAACCAGAGACTTCAACTTTCATCTAGTGACTACATTAAACATAAACAGACATCAATCACGGAGAAAGAACAGCAATTACTGTTTATACCAGTCAAAGCCATTGCTTCCACACCACCTGGCAGAGACCTGTTCGTGACACCCACATCTTCTGGCATTTTGGGACAGCAAGAGAGGTGGCAGCTGAGCTGAGAAGCCTCCCTTGGACATGCTGCCCTGTGGGTCACTCCATTTGTGTCAAGAGCCAGAGGCTCCTATGTCTTTAAATCACCAAGCATCAATATATTATGCATTAGCATAAAGCTCTGGCCAGGTCCTTCCAAAGCCACCAAGCCACTTTTTCTTTTCCCTAGGCTTTCTCTCCTGGGTGCACCCAGCAAGCTCTCAGCACTCACAGCCAGGCAGAGGATTTTTGGTCCACATTCAGACTCATGACACAACAGTCTGACTGAGGCACTTGTCCCCAGAGCCACCCTTTGGGAAACTGTTCCAACACTTTACTTAAGAAGATCCTTTTCAGAACTACTGTTACCTGTGAAAAAACACAACATGGAGCTGTGTTTCTGGGAGATGTTTAAAAAACCAAACCCATGTGGGGAAGCCACAGTAGATCAGAATGTCACTAACACAAATGCATGCACTAATGCAAATGCATTCTAAGAAACAATTATACTGGGAGGGAGAGGGGGTGATATTTTGCAATTTGAACTTCAAAGCAGGACACTCAGGAGCTGGATTTCTCACAGGGACCGTTTCGCTGAGCTGCACCACGCAACCCAAGCGGCAGAGAAGTGACAATGGAAAATCAGCATCTCCTGGTGGCCCTTCCATAATTTATGAGAATTGAGTTAGAGCCTCATCCAAAATAACAACCAACCAAAAGCCAACCAAACCACAAAATATCCTTCGATTTTGCATTCCAAAAGGCTTTCTGCAGTTGTCATTAGATGGCACTTTTGGTTGTGATCTCAGCAGAGACACCAAAACCAAAGCAACTCCACAGAAAGAGGGTTTCAGGCTACTTCTCCCTTCTAAAAATGGTCCCAGCAAATGCAGGTGAGAGGTGGACTGGACCCCCCCACCTGCTCCCTGCACAAACAAAGCCATCCTGTGCGCAACACCACCAATACAGCGCTCTTCCATGAACTCCAAATTCACTCATTTTAATAAAACATGCTACTCGAGCCATCTGACATTTATTATGCTTAAGCAACATAAAATGGAAAAGAAACATCTATGACCAGAAACAACCCTTCAACTCACTTTTATTGCCGAGGATCTGAAATTATCTTTTTTTTTTTCCTTTCCCTTTCTTTTTGCCAATAACGGTGCCTCCCCACTCCACCTTGCAGGAAATTCCCCGGAAGGAACTCTAATGTGGATCGCAGCTGTGCAGCTTGAAGCTGAGCAAGCCTTTATCATTTCAGGGGTTCAGGCTGGACTAAACGTTCCCCTGCAAAGCTGTCAATGCTTTCCTGCTCCTTCAGAGTGCTCTTCGTTAGCAGAATGAATGCACGGAGAGGAACGGAAAATCCCTCCGGAAAATCCCACAGCACCGAGGTGATGCTCGGGGATGTTAAGCCTTGCTCCTCAGGGCTGTCCTGCTTCAAATCCAGAAGCCAGGCAGGCGAGTGGAGGAGCTGTGTCTTTAAGATCACAGCCCTTTGCCTGTGCCCATATATCACTGCTCCATGCTGTGGTGGCTTTTCTGCCTGCTGCTCAAATTTGTCCAATTAGACACGGCCCCACAGGGTGGAATTCAGTGTGAAATGTGTCTACTGATGTCTGCAAATTAACCAACACAGACATGCTGCTTTAAGGCCTGTAAGTGACAGGCAGAGCAACGCCTGCCCGGGACACAAAAGCGGGAGGACTGGCTGTGTCAAAGCCCGGCTCAGCCTGTTAAGGGATTCCCAGCCTCAGCTAGGTAAAGTGTGTGAGCCACCACCGCACTTCGCACCTCAGGCTCTGCTGTCTCACACCACTGACCCCTCCGTGGCGACATAAGTCTCAAGAAGAAGCCAGGATTATCTGCCTAAGAGTCTTACATGTGTCATGTAAGGTCAGGTGCCAACTGCAATGTAAATTAGTAGTTAAGAGTATTGGTAGCTAGACAGATGCTGGGAGCCTCAATTAGAAAGAAAAGGCAGATTATAAGTAATTAAGAGATACAAAAAATGCTTCAGAGGCTAAATACCTAAACCGCCTCCAGTGGGTTTTTTTTTTTTAATAAAGCACACATTCCTGAGCTCTCCCCTATTCTGTCTGAGACATCTCTGCAGACTCCAAAGCTGGTCTCCACACAGACAAAAATCCCGGATGTGTGGGTGTCCGGAGTACCGAGGGGAATCACAGACACAGGGCACCTTTAGTGCAACACAAGTCATGAGTTTGGCTTCCCAGCTGCTACAAAAGGGTGAGCTTTTAATCTTCTGCCATAAACAGGTCTAACAGCTTTTCCGATACGTGTATAATTTAATAATTTTGTCTTTAAATAGTGTTAAAGAGGAAAAGTGACAGCTACCTCTCCTTTAAGAAGTGCTCCGTATCTCCCAGATACCATACCATACACAGCTAACCATAAGCATCTGCACTTCAAAGTTCTGATGACCTGGCAACTTGAATCCATTTCATAAATGTGAAGCCCTACAATATCTGCAGCACAGCAAGAAAATAAAATCACGAGTCCCATTTAGGGGTGGGCAAACCAGGAAATTCTAATTGGGAAATTCTAATTGGGAAAAAGGAAATGCTAAATGGGGCCCAGGTCTTGCAGAACCCCACGCCCCCAGCGACTCACTGCCTGGTTTAGGTGTGCAATATTTAAAAAAATAAAGATATTTATTTATTTATTCAGTTCTTAGCACCCTTCCCTTGAAAGGTTTGCCATGGGACATTCGGCCAGTTGAGAAGAATGCTATCAAAATATGATTTGGAGGCACTGAGATTTCAGACCTGTGCTTAAGTGCTTTCCTGAGCATGGAAGAAGTTGAGTGTATGCTTAAGGATATTATCAAAGTGAGTTTGTGGGGCTGGGCTCTGACACTTCAGAAAGCGTTAAAACACGTGGAAAACCACACACTTAGGTTACTTATCAGGGCGCTCCAGCTTTGAAGAAGCCACTCACTATTTTTGAGTGTTTTTCCTTTTTTTGAGGCTGAAAGACTGTAATGGGTTCCTAAGAGCTCCATGAGACTGCAGTAGCACCTGCAAAGGACTAAGGAACACTTATGTCAACAGGGAGCTCAATGCTAAGGCAAGCACTTCAAAATCCTGAGAAAATTCTTCCCAAATAGTTTCATGTTTCAGTTTGCTCTGTTTTCAAAATACGCACTTCAAGGGGGGATGCTTCTTGTGATTTTACAAATCATTCTGTATTTTCACAGCCATAAATCATGGAAAGAATTGACAATCTCTTGACATTGATTAAATGGCAGCTGATCCCTGAAATTATATTACCATTATTTGTACAACACCTAAGGTTCCCAAATGCTGTTATGCCCTGGACAGCCATATAGAAATCCCCTGACCACCGACCTCGCTCACGTTTTATTGCACATCAAACAATTATGAGCAAATGAGCTCTAGCAGAAGAAGGTTGAACTGGAAACCCCGTTGCTGCCATGCAGATATAACACTTGAATGGGGTAAAAAGAAATCATGTAAAATATATATGCTCAATGTCCAAGGATAACTGGATTTTTGCCTCTTCCAAAAAAAGCATCTTTATAGTAAAAGTATTGCAATGCTACTGTATGAGCTTCCCACCAGAAGCAAAGGCCCTGGACTGTCCTGTTATGTCAAAGGATGCCCAAGACAGAAGCATCAATCACTTCGATGACTGCAGCTGTCTCTAGATTGTTATCTTTTTTTGTTATTTACTTGGTGGAAAGGAAATTTCACTTTGGGAAGTTCAGCCATCAGCATAGCCCCTCTGTCCAGACCTTAGCAGCCTCCCCAAGGGTGCAGCAACGAGGAGGTTTGTAAGAAAAGTTGTTTGGGAGCAGGCAGGGAGGAAGAGCCGCTGGCATGGCCGCCGAGCACCCTGACTGCAGGAACAAGAAGCTCTTGGTTATCAGCAGTAACAGAGCTAATTGAAGACCCTGTCTTATGCTCACAAGTTTTGCCATAGGACACGGAGTACAACAAACTTCTTTGTAATTTAGATCACAAGTTGCAGAGATATTATCCTGTGACGATAAAACTCGCCTTGTGCAACAAGTCAGAGCTGAATCCGGGCGAGGGGAAGACTGGGAAGTATTGTTAACATGGACCTTTGGAAGGGTTTCTGCATATTTTTGTCACCCTTTTGTCCTTTCAGAAGCTGCGTGGATGGTTATGGCAGGGCTGACTATGTTATCTTATGTACTAAATCCGCCTAGATCTGTAGATGATGTCTTAGGGGGTGAAAAAGATTAATAAGGAATCACTCCAATGGCTTTAGGACAGCTAAGAATCTTAACCCATTTAACCTCCCCTAAAACACACAATCAGATCAGAGGAAGTTGTAGGAAACTCATTTCAAAGACTCCAGGCGACACTTTTTAGGTCAGATTTACAAAGCTCATTAGAATGAAGGTCTGTTACTTTAGATTTTAATACTAAGACACACAAAGAAACCCTCTTGCCCCATTTAGGAAACATACAAAGCAAAGAATGCAAATTTTAAAAAGAAACTTAATCTTAATGCATGTGTTCTGCCACCAAATCTGAGTAAAACCTTCCTAGCTTATGTTCTTAGAGAAAACAGGAGAAAACACATACAAAAGGGACAACAAATGCCTATTTATTTACATCTTTTTATCCTTTGAAGTAGCACATGGGATGTACAGGGAGTAAGATTCTTTGCAAATTATATTTGCTCTCAAAGTACTGTTTAGAAACACAAGTTTCTGATTTTTCTTGTCCCTGTCAGCTTCCTAAAAATCTGTTTTTCCCAAAGGTGTGAGCGTGTGGAGGAGCTGGAGCTGCAACAGACGTTCATGCACTCACGGCCACTGACACCAACTGGCACCTCCTCGGATATCTGGGTCGGGTCCACACGCAGCTACAAAGAGAGGGGAAGGAACGATGGTGGTCAAGGCTCCTGCTTCCTGTTTTGTGCAGGATGAGCACAAAAATGGAAGGCCACCTCTAGCTGATCTTCTTTGTGATAAGACAGTGCTTCTTAAGTAGAGGAATTAGGACAGAAGAATGGAAAAAAATACAAGCGAAGTATGTAATTTCATAGCCTAATATGATTGTCCACATCTAGTCAGGCTTTGCTCGAAGGGAAATGGTACACTGAACTTGAAATAAAAAGGAAGAGATTAGTTTATGTAATATCGGAATGACAAGCCATCAGAATTTTGCGGTTAATTAGGAAGAAAAAGTCCTATGTAGAATGAGGTAGATGGCTTGGCAAACTTTAATTTTAATCTTGTGATATCTCCTAATAACAAAGGGCCTCCATGATATATCAAATAAATTTATAAATGTATGATCAATACATTTGACATGTTATTTAATTATGATTCTTCACGACAGACACAATATGAAAAACTAGTGTCAACATTCTGACAGTGGAATAAATAAATAGATGTAATTATTTCTTATACTGATCCCAGATGAATTGTAATGTATCAGGCCAGACTGCAGACCAGAGTTCTAAGGTTTCCTTAATATGATAGAGTTTGATGTAAGGGGTGTCATGTATCCAATATTTTGCTGTTTTATTAGAATAAAAAGCTCTCTGGGGATTTCAAGTTCAAATGGTCACAAGTCTCCCCCTCCATTGCTATTGTGCTTAATGCAAGGATAAGCACTGAAATATGTTTAGAAAAATGCTAGTACAGCTGGAACAAGCAAAACATCAGCCTGCACGAAGCTGAAAACCCCCTGAACTGTGGGGTTGTTCAGAATTTACCCCTAGATGTGTTTTTTTGGTAATTCTTCTCTACCCTAAGCAGAAGGGCAGTTTTGGAAGAGAGGTTTGGACACACAAGAAACCCGATGTGTAAAGACAGTTCTCAGGGTCAGGCTCAGCCCAGAGCTTTCTGCAGGATAAACCCATCAACATTCCTCCTGGAGGAGAGAAACTTGCTGCAGCGGTGGGTCGGGCTGAAGGCAGCCAGCACACTTGTGGCCATTATCACACAGACAGGAAAGAATGCACTATCTGCTGCTTTGGCCAAGAGAAATTACAGTTAACATTTAACATGAGGGAACCAACTTCAAAGGAAAGCCAGCTGGATCTGAATAATGGGAGATGAAAATGCTAACACCAGCACAAACTTGCAGGTGGTCAGATTTGGCTGAAAATAACACATCCCTGCTGCAAAGCAACGCCCGAGACAACTCTGCTGTTGGCTGTGGAGCTGGAGAAGGGTTGTGGTTATCTGCTCTGTTTGCTGACCATGGGCAGGATCCTGGAGGTGGCCCCACATCCCCACGCTGCCCCAGTGCTCGTGGGCAGGGTCTACTATGAGATTGGAGGAGCTCAACCTGCCAGAACACGATGCTCTAATGAACCATCTGGGAACTGATGGCAATATAAGGAAGAGTAATAGAAAGAATAATAAGAAATAAGAAAACAGCTGTGTGTTTCACTAATATGGTACTTCAAGGGTTTTCATGCACTGTTCTTTACAGTAAAAGGATCGGCAAATGGAATAAGGAAAAGTCACCAGACCTACAAAAAATTGATATTCAGTGTTTCCATGAGATTCCCCACTAAAATCTGCAGAATGATGTCTTTCTGGTGGACTAAATCTCGAATAAAACATGGTGCCCTGTGCAGCTTCACAGCCAGATTGGAAGGGAAAGCCTGTGCCTTTCTCACTCGGTAGGAAACCGCTCGAGCAGGCAGGGTATGATTCAGCTGGGTTTATTTCTGAAACTACCCAGGAGATCCTTTCTAGCCTGTTGATACAAAACTGCTGACTTAACGTCTCCTTCCCCGTCAGCTGGCTGCTTCTTACACGAGAGATCAACTGCATTTTAGTCAAATATTCATGGTCCCATAAATTACATCAATTAAATCTGCTCAATTTAACACAGGTATAATAATTATACCCATTATTACTAGAAGGCAACAGAAGCAATGAGAGTATGCAGAAATCCTCTACACAAGTGATTTTTGCTAAATTTTTCTTTATTTTTAAAGGTGGCTGAATAACCTCAGACACCTCTGCTGACACTGACCTTTTACTGGAGAATTTACAAACAAATGGTACCTACAAAACTGGAACAAAAGTACCTCTTCATTGCCTGTATGTAGTGTAAGAACTGATCAGCAAATTTTAACTCATTTGTTTCTTCTCTCTGATTTCAGCCTCAATATCAGAGACAAATGGCAAATAAAGGGTGGCAACAGTCCCTAAGGGAACAGACTCCAGCTCTATTAAACCCAAATGGAAGTGATTTCTAAGGGCACGGCACCAGGAATGCCTTTTCTCTGCTGGCCGTAGATTTAAGGGTTGTTTGCAAGAGGACAGAGCTGTTCAAAGGTCTGAGACCTTGCAGTAATTATTTTCATGATGTGATATGCTGATTATTTCAGTGCAAAATGACAGAAATAAAATAAGCCCTAGTTCTGCCCTTCCTCAGGGTCTGAAATAACTGCCTCCAGCAGGAGTTACTGTTTCATGGGGTTTCTACAAGAAATAACTATCCAATTTATTATTGCATTTCTGAACATTTTTGTAATTGTGTGGCCACTGCTTATTTTACTTTTTAAAAACTCCTTTCTAAGGCAGCAAACATTTCATTCTCAGCCATTATCAGAAGTCAAACAGACCTGAAAAACTGGCTTATAGAAGTCTCTGATACTGGTAAGAATCTGCACATTTGGGACATAAATTTACCTGCAGATGAAGCAAAGGAGGGGGGGGATTCACCTCCTGCCCTGAGCTCCCTGTAAAGCTGAGTGGACGCAGATAAATCCCATGACCTGACCAGCTTTCCATACGGACAGAGTGGGGCCAGAAATATCCACAACGTACGGAAACGAAAATGCTGTGCTGCTGCATAGTAGGAATTTAAAAAGGAACAGGGATAGGAACTAACATATAGTATTAATATTGCTGTAAGGTGATTTCTAGACAATCTTGCATAAAGCATCAGGGTAAGATTTGAAAGATTTGTGGCAGTGCCTGATTTTAAGTCTAAACCAGCGTACCCTCAGTCGTTAAGAAGATGATGCTAGTTTTAACAAATGAAGCTGGATTAATTTAAAGTATTTAAAGTGATCAGCGGTCCTTAGGTTAAAGAACATATGTTATTTTCTTCTAAGTTTCTGTTTTGATGGAAATATACTGCCAATCTGGGCTCTTCTACAGCCCGGCGTGCAAAGAGGCTACCTGAGCCCTTGGCTACCTGCCCCGGTACCTAGGAGCGGCTGCACCAGCAGCTGCCACAGGATTAATGCACAGCAACCTTCAGAGAGATGGATTGAGGAGGTCAGGGAGATACAAACGGCCACGACACGTGTCATGTATCACTGTCTGCTCTGCCCGCCCGGGCTCCCCGCGCCCCCGCCCCAACGCTGGGAAAATGGCCCGTCCGAGCAAGCCCACTTAAAGGACTAATGGGTAAATGCATAAAACTATTAAATGCATAAGAATCCTCTTCACCAAATGGCAAAATATAATGAAAGTTTAAACTGTTAATTGAATAAACCTCTTAAGGACAGAGTGCATCAACGCAGGATGTTTAACAGTTCGCCAATTAGGTGTTAGGTTCCTTCCCAGCCAGAGTGGACCTTCGTGGGAAGTGTGCCTGGGACTGCTCACATTTTGCCAAACTCACTCAGTGCCGTGATCATTGCTGCGAGCTACTTTCCTCTGTTTGCTTTTAAATGCAGAAAGGCCTAAAAATGGTTTTAACTTCATGCCTAGCTAAAAGGCAATGAGCTCCCGAGGTGTCACTGCTCCAGGTACAGCACTGAGTCAGCCTTAGAGAGGAAAAAAGCAGCTGAGAATTAACTAGAAATTCTCCATGTGGCTTTATGAGAATGGGTTGTTCTCGTTGGTATCAGCACAACGCTGCTTTGCTGACACCAAAGCCTCCAGTTGCTCCATAAGCAGAGGTGGCTGCACTGCCTGACCTGGGATGGTCCTGAGCACAGCTGGGCAGCAACACCAGGGGATTTTGGCCTTGGATACTCAAAGCAAACTGACTTCAGGAGACTAATTGCAAAAGAGTCCCACAAATCCTGTGTTTCAGTTTCATCTGGACGATTTTTGACACAAAATCTTGTCTTTGATATTTCAAAGGGCTCGAACCTGCGCGGTGGCAGCGATAATTGATGGTGGGTAGTGACTTCCTCGGCAATAACTGGCTTCTCCAGAGATAAGCACTGCCTTGGGCCTCTCGGTTTATCCTCATAGGAACAAGATTACTGCCTCATAAAACAATTGCAAAGCTACAGTACTATTATCCTTTAAACAGTAAAAGAAGAAAAAAAAACGATTTATGAAAAATACCATGATCCTTCATAAACAGAGCCTGACTGACAGCAATTTCAGAGACAGTAACTAATCTAATGTTGCATTAGGACAGCACAAAGTAGTAGATTTGGCCACTGAACCATAGTCATTAAAGATTAGACCAGCTGGTTTAACAGTTAGGAAATGTTTTTGCCTTTCTGAGTACAGGATACAATGAAAGTTGTTTTATGATTTAATGTCTCCGTTGTAAACAATATGACTTTTTGGATAAATCAATGGCTGACATTGACAGGGCAGAAAACTTACTGAGCTGAGGGTAGCTTTTAAATCCAGCTTTCCAAAGCTAAGCTAACACAAACAGTCTGACTCCATCCCAAAATAAATCTGCATTAACATATACTAAAATGTTATGCAATGATAGTCCATAACACTGTATTTTTTTTTAATTGGTACAAAGGCTGTATTTATTTATATCAAAGAAGAGTGCACGTAGCCATTCTTTATACTAAAAAGAAAGANAAGAAAGAAGGGGGGGAAAGGACAAGAAAGAAGGGGGGGAAAAGGACAAGAAAGAAGGGGGGAAAAGCTATGAGAGATAAACTGGGAAACATTAACCAAGAAAGGTTTTAGGTGCAGATCTCAGCGTTAGGTGCTAAAATAGAGCTACACATTCTTAGGCAAAGAGCGTCTTAAAGTCAGGCCGGAGAGGTTAACTGCTGCCTTTATTGGCGTCTGATCTTTGCATGGCTCCTTCCCACTGCCTTTATTGTGGGGTCGCCAGGGGGTTGCATTCAAGTGAAAACATTTTGACCGTGTCATCAAATCTTTTGCAGAGCACCCAAGCTCTTGTGCTGCTGACAAAGAGGTGAAACGAAGGGGCGGGTTCCGCGGGGCCGGAATGAATCCAGACCAGCCAGCTAGCAGACATCTTGCTGGGTTTCAAGGGACTGCAGACATCTAAATCTCTGTGTCCACAAAAACAAAGAGTAACCACAAGGAATCCGACGCCAGCCAGCGAGAGGGCTTAGCTTTCCATTCAGGGCTTCGGCTGCCAAGTGCCAATGGAGTCTCAACGTGCACGGCGGGGCAAGAGATTTCTATACATTGCTTTTCTGAAGTCTTAGCTGTGGGGCATTCAGTCATCTAAAATATCAAAATACATTAAAAAGGAAGCAGGTAATTTTAACTGGCAGTGCCTAATTGTTAGACCTTCTGCTCAGATACATCTTTCTAATTTAACGATTCCACCAAGTGCCGTTTTCCCTCCTGTTTTGCTGCTTCCCAAAGTTTCCTCAGTCAGTTCACTGGTTTGTTTGTGCAGGGATTGCACCAGGGCAAATAATAGCTGCTAACAGGGGCGAGGGCAGTGCTCCAGCCTCGGCTTCTCTCACCTTTAAGCCCATCTGTGGGACGAACAGCCAGGATTCTGTTAGCTTTCCATATTATTACTTACAGAAATCATTCGGCAAATCAGCATTTAACCCTAATACACACACTATATATACCAAATAGATACCAAATCTGAATGTTGGGGGGGTTTTTTGTGTCTGCATTTATATATTGCAAGAAAGGAGAGCAGCCTTGAAGGAAATGCACCAGCAGCAGGGTCCTTTTCCAGGTTTCAAAAAGCTTTTCCCTTTGAGAGCTCTATGCTGTTTCACATATATTCAAATAGTGTACATATAATAATTCTTTGCATGGTGGTCAGTAGCATCACCCAAATGAGACCTCCTATATGCGCAGAAGAGCCACAGGACAGCAGATAAAAATCCTTAAATGCAATTAAATTTCAGCCCTTGCAAGTTCTAATAAATGTTCTGAGTTCAGATACACAGCAAAAGGTGCTCTCTACTTAGCAAAAATTGTAAAAAGGGACAGGAAACTATTTCAGTGCCCAGAAAATACAGCCTCTGGGATGGAAGGTCACTAAATAAGACCAATTGCTTTGTGGCACTTAAGTCTCCAAAGGGGAATCCAGGAAAACAGTGCTGGATCTGGATCAAGATGCTATACTGCCATGAGTACACTGGCATATTGTTAATGGGACATAGGGAACTCAAACATAAATAGTGAGTGGGATTTTCCTTGCATTGGCTACAATACATATGTTTGTTCAAGAAAAAAATAGCTGGAGCAAGAAGACATGCACGTCTGGTGTTGAAGAAAAGCCTGTTTGTGTCAGATACAGTGGAGAAATTGTTCAAGAATAGTACATCTTCAAATGAAGATCACCCTAATCATGCTGCCAACGTCCCTGTCAGCTTGGATTTTTGGCTGTGGAAGTGCCAGCAGCACAAGTAAAATCCGCCTTGGTACAGGCTTTAAACACGGATATCTGACATTTCACTGTTTTCAAGCATTGGTTCAACTCCTTTCTTTGTCACCAATGGTGCCATTGATCCTCATACTTCCTTGCTTCCTGTACACAAGAAAAGTGACCACAGCACAGGCGAATGCCGTGAGAAAACAGGAGCTCAACTCCAGTTAAATAAAGGGTTCAGAAAGAGCAGCATTTGTCACAATTAGGGGCAAACACTCAGAATTTGGTTCCGCTTCATAATCAACAAATACAGTTAGGAATAACAGAGTTAAAACATTCCCCATTTTCATCTTGTGTTGAATATGCATCTACATATCCATATCCATGTGTCTCTCCTACCACTTACCAGCAAATAATGTCACCTTACAGCATCACTGTCCCCTGAACCAGCACCTCAACTTCCTCACCATGCTCCAACTTCTCCAAAGTCTTATTGCAATAAAAGGTAAAGATTCCCTCCAAAAGACTAAGTTTAGGTATGGATCTTACAAACCTGGAGATGCTTGTTATTCATTACCAATGTTTTTCACTCATGACCTCTTTATCCGAGTTCCCCATTTTCTTACTTATGTGTTTCTAATTTACCATCAGCTGAAGTGCTTCAAAAGTGTTGCCCATTCTGACACAACTTCAGGCCACGTATTCTAATGAAGTATCTGAGCTGATTCATATTCTTTCCCCTCTGACACCAGAGGTTTATGTAATTTAGGAATAACAGAGCTGTTAAAATTAATGGCTCAAGGGCAAGCCATTTTCTTTGTCACATTATATATAATGCTTTGGTTCAGCAAAAGAGTAGCTGGATTGTTTTGATTCTTTACTCATAGTTAATTACAATTAGAAGTAAGACTGTAATTACCTTTCTTATAAACTCTGGCCTTAACTGCTGAGTCCAGCAAAACAGGAGGAGGCTTGGTTAACCTCAGTGTGGAAAAAAAATAAAGGTTTTCTTCGGAAATAGCTGGAGCATGGGCACTCAGGAGGAACGTTTCTGGGAGGGTGAGACAAAAGCAAACCGAGAGCCAGTATCAGGGTGTCCTGGATTGATCATTTATAAACCAGCAAAGCTTCAGGTGGGAGGGAAGGGCAAACCCTTGCCTGCCTGAGCATGGATAACCGGGTGCTCCAATAGCTGAGATTTTCGATCAAGAGAATTCAGTTCAAAACTTCCCGTTTCCACATCTCACTTTTTTTTTATTATTTTAACAGTTTACTGCTATTGTTTGCATGGGGAAACCAGTGGCTGCCTGTGCCTGCTGCTTGAGTCTCGAAGGGTTTAACTGTTTCCCTCTCCCCAGCGGTGCTCAGGCTGAACAAACCACCCGTGTTCAGCCTCACTTTGCTCAGTTTGCTGATGGGAACTCGGACTCCTCTGCTGCAACAAGACCTCCAGCCCCTGTTTCAAATAGGAGCCTTTATTTCTGTCTCTCAACACAGAAAAGGCATCTCAAGGCATTTCCTACTTCATCAAAAAGACTGCCTCGTGCACGCACAGGAGCGGCAAAGAAAGCAGCAGCTTTCCAGAAAAAAAAGACGTTTTAATGCCAGGTTGTTACGTCCCTGAGTGAGCCCATTGGGAGAGGTTGTCCCGGCCACTTTTGAAGCCACACATCTGGCTTGCCAGGAAAGAACAATCTATAGGAAAGGGAGACTGTATTTTGGTTCCATGGCTCTATCTGTGCCAGGCCCAACCCTGATCCAATGGCCAAGCCAAGGGCTGGCACTCGGAGTCGCACGGAGGAACTCAATGGCTCCCAGTAACTCTCCATCTCGCCATGACAAACGCCCCATTGTAGCACAGTCGCCTTAAGACAGACAGAAGGACGGAAGGAGGGAAGGAAGGAAGGAGCTCTTGAAGACAAAGTTGTTCTTCGGATAGTAATTATAGATATTTAGAGATCTGAATTGATAGTCATAGGAGGAACTTTTCATTTTGCAGTGTGCAAACACTTCCTGGTCTATGATTCAACACTGAAGATCTTGGCGAACACAGCAAGCCTTGGGATAGGCTCTGTCAGAAGCACCATTATTTTTGATTATTATTGAAAGAATATCTAAAATGTAAGTACATTAAAAATCCCATTTCTCCAGAATTAATTTTTTAAACATTCCATTTCTCCAGAAGTGTTGGGTTTGTTTTTTTTTTCTTTTTTTTAAATCTTTACAAGCATTTGTATATAGATTTAGTAATAATAAGTGTAGGGGGAAAGTAACATAAAATAACCCAAATCCCCACCCAACAAATGCTGCTAGTACATAAACTTTATAAATACAATGTTGGCAGATTCCGATATATAAAAAGGTAGCTAAAAAAAAGTAAGAGCCATAAATAATGCAAGTAATAAAGGAGGTGAATGTTTTTGTTATTAGATTCTTTCATTGTATAAATCTGTTTAATAAGCTGGCTAGGAATCATTGATAGAAAACAGACTGCTCGTGGTGTTACAGATCAACCTGTTCTAAATGTTCTTTCCTAAACTCTATGCCAAGCAATACTTTTTACAAATACAATTTAAAAATTGAATGTTCTTTCATCATCCAAAAGGAGCAAATAGCATTAAAAGTCGGAATGCACCTTTTGAAGAACGTGTGACACGTGTCTGTATCAGCAAAGCAGAAAATCTTTGTTTTCTTAGTGTTGAAGACGGTTTGCTGTGTGTTCAGAGTAATTAATACCATACCTTCGATTCGTCAAATGTGATCAGTGTATGTGTAAAACCCTTGATTTAAAAGTCTTGTTTCCCAACATATGTGTATTTTTGGAAAGCCCTATCATATATTTTTCTTCAGAAGTTCATGTAAAAAGTATGCAGTAACATTTCAGTGTAATGAAAACTAAATGTTGTGAAATGTTATTGAGGTCAGTGATGGGTTTGTGACGTTAATCTTTGTACACTATTGTTTCTCATTACTGTGTGGTATTTTTGGTTTTCATTACTCCTAGAGGAAAGGACAGAAAAAAATGAGATGCTGTAACCCAAATAAGGAAAAAGGAATAAACACTAAAATGTAAAAATGAAGATAATGAGAAAAAATAAAGAATCTGTTAGGACATTAGTGGTTAATAAATTGCTGAACTTAAAAAAGCCCTCACATTAAAATGTTTAAAAGCAGACAGGCTTTTTCATATTATCATCAAATAGATATCCTTATTTCTGCTCTACATTTTTTATTGCTGCATTAACTTCTAGACAGGTGGTTTAAGTGTGCAGCTCTCAATATCCTCAAAAATAATTTTAGGTTCTGACCCCAATTTTGATCTTTGAGTACAACTCGAACAGCTCTGGTTTCAACGTCCTAAGGGCTGCTCAACTTTGGAAACTTCACCAAGTCGTGCTCAGGAGGACACTCAGGTCTCCAGGAAGGAGTCCCTTCTTGGAATACATCAGAAATGTACAACCAGTACATCTGGTTCCTTACATGGTCCCAACACCAGAGCAGCCAGAGCCGCCTGGACAGGCAGCAAAGCCCATGCACATGCAAGAGTCCTCACCTCGAGTCCATGTTAGAAAGATTGTTAACTGGTTTCAACACCATCCAGGGGCCGAGCATGAAATAGACTAAAAATTGAAATTACCCTCCTCTCAATTAACAGTCTAACCTCAAATTAGATGGAGATTTATCAGAGAGAGTCCTTGGAGAAAGTGAAGCAGATATTCGGCAAATATTGAGAATCAAAACTCTCTCTTGCCCATCAAACTAATGAGGTGTGCCCCGAGTACTTGAGGGCTCACTGGAATAGGATACAGAGACTTTCAGCTCTAAATCACTAGTTTAAATCCAGCCCAGTTTGTCATGATTGAAAGTAGTTACCATCTGTCACTGCCGTGGCCTGCAAGGAATCTGTTGGTGGTCTCACCCTCGCCCCTATGGGGCCATGAGACAGCATGGTCCTTCGGGCACCCTTGCTGGGGGAAACCCAGGGCCAAGCTGACACGGAATGAAGCAGCGGATCAGACGCTGATCCTGCACCTCTGGGTAGGGAGAACAACTGCTTTTACCCTGCTGCAGTCCCCAGTGGAGATCTAGGGACTTCAGGGCACTTCAGCCGCCACTTGCGCGGCTCCCACGTAACTATTTTTACCATGCAGATGAGCACTGTTTATAATACTTGCAGGAATGCGAAGATTTCCTGAAGTGTTGTGCACAAACATCATAATATAATCCTCGGAGCTTCAAAGCCAATCCCAACAACTAATCCCAGAGATAAACAAAGCTAAATCTCTATTTGCCTGCAAAAATAATGAGCAAACATTAGGGATATCAGTGCATTGAAGGTCTCCAATCTTCTGAGAGAAGATCTCGACTTTCACCCAGTTGTAAATTACAAAACCTAACTAAGATGAGGGAAACTGAGGTAGGTAAGCCCTTCAGAGCAACTCTGCAAAGATTCATAGCTGTGCTGGTCTTCATTTCAAAGAACTGTTTGCAAACATCGTGCTTCCTAGCACGGCACTTAAGCCATCTGCCTGGCCTAAGTGCTTCTTCATGTTGTATGGAGTAGATTTATAGCTCAAATCCCTACTTAGGGTATAACATTATTTGTAAAGTTGTCTATGACATGCTCAGGCTCTCTCTGTAATAACAGCATTAAACATCGTCCTGTCCCAAGAGACACGGAGATGGGTTTAGACTCTGTAGCAAACCCCTCCACACAGACACCAACCTATACTTTTACCATGATCATGAAGGTGTTAACAAGAGGAACCACACTTGTGTGACACTAGACGGCCACTCAGAATGGACATCCCTTTGGGAAAAGGCATCAATCAATCTGCATAGGTGTCACTCCAACAACCGATGGTCACGTTTCAAATCAAATGCTGCAGCAGCAAGACAAAGAGAAAATAAATCAGAGGAAGTTGTTTCATACATTAAGGTAGTTGCCAAAGATCTACTGAATAATTGAAGAAAGTAACACACTGCAATATAAACAAAGTTTCATTTCTTTCCGGATACTTCCGGCGCAAGTGTGTTCAAATCCAGGCCCAAAGCATTTGAGGAACTTTGTGCATTCCCATAGGACTTCTTGTGTGGATAATGCTCCTCAGTGGACACACCACAACTGAACCGACTGTATTTGTTTCAAGATTTTCCAGCTCATGAGACTAAGAGCCTACCTGAAATATAACCAAGACTCAGCACTAACCAGCAAGCATTATTGCACGACTCCCTCAGCACGAGGCCAATTCTTCACCTGCATTACTCCCTGCTCTTATCACTATCGTTTTATCTTCAGATTTTTTTAAAAAAATCAACATCAGATTCCAATGACAACCAGAAATACCAATCCAGCTGTGCTATCAAGGTGAGAAAAACCATGAGGCACAGCAACTCTAAAGCAGCACTTCTCCATCTCATCCACCACGACTGCCAAGTTTGCGTGGCGCTTCAGTAAAACACCAAGCACTCTTTCACTCCCACCATCTGGGTGGGTTTCTGAAAACATCTCTTAAAGCCACCCGTGTTTTGAGGAAGATTTCTTGAAACTAGGAGTCTCCACTGTACTTTGCTCGGTGGTTCATAACCAAAGCTGGACTAAAATCAGCTCTCGGAGGGACCGTGGAAACCCAACTCCGGTAGCAGTAAGTTTCCACGTGTAGTGACAAGCACTTGAGGCGTAAGCAAACACTGGGAGCTGATGACGTGTCAGATATATGAGTGTTTTCTTTATCAGTAAATGTTTGCTGACTGGGACTCCCCTGAGTTGAGGTTTCCTCTTTTTTTCCTCCTTCAGATTTATTGATCTGAGCTGATAATGGAAACTCAACTTTTTTCATCGCCATCCAGTAGAATCAAAGAGGAAAATTTAGTGGACAAGTGATAAAATTGGTGTTGGTGGAACATTCACCTTAAGAATATGAAGGTGGGAAGTGTTAGTGTGTTCAGGAAATTACATGTCAAAACTAGTAAAAACATGTTGAAATGGACATTAACGCATGCTTAAATCACCCTGAAATTCTTAGGAAATACAAATCTGTGTTACTATGAAAAGTAAACACAGTTGGAGAATAAAGTGGTAAGGAAACCACTATTGCCAAATGAAGCCTAAACATTCAGTGAAATTAGATTCTGATTTATTCTAAACCCAATTGCAAATGGGCTTAGAGATCAAATGGAAGGAGTTTTGTTGCAGAGATCCAAGTTCAAGGACCTGGTCTTCTTTTGCAGGAACTGCTAGCTCAATGCAATGCTCAGCAGAGCAGGGAGCTGTACATAATACTGAATTTTACTTATCTCTTACAGGAACAGCACAGTAGAAGAGAAGCACAAAGTAAATCCCTATTTGCTAATCTGATAAATGTTATAAAAAAGTAAAAAAAAATCCTGGTATTTGTCTGGTTTATCTCACTTCAAAGATCATGGAGCTGGGGAAGGGATTTGGGAGATGAAGAGCAGGGAGAACCTACTTTTAAAAGCAGTCATAGGACTGCAAAATAAGATGTAAGTTTTACAGAAAAAGCATTACAGCATTTTTGGCCACTCCACATGCCAAAAACAGAGTCTTTCTGAGTTCTTACAGAGAATTAATGGAAAGTGATTGTAAGACTTTGAAAAAGATCTGATTAAGAAATGAGACAGAAAAGTTAGGCTCAAAATCCCTGTTAAGGCTTCTGCAGTGTCAGGGCTGGCTGGTGTCTCCCAGGTTGGGTCACTTCATCTGGCTGCACTCCTGCCTGGTCATGGTGCTGGATGAAGAAGGAAGCAAGAGAGAAGAAGGTAGAGGAAAGGAGAGACTCAAAAACAGGAAGGGAGAACGGGTTTTAGCAGGTGGCCCCTCAGATGGGAGCACACAGCTCTGAACAGGACAGGAAAGTTCAATTCCTTTTTTTTCTCTGTGCCAGGAGTTTGGAAAGCACTCAGTGTCTGCCACGCTTCGCTTCCAACGAAATCAATGGCAAAGCGCTCTCGACTTCAAAGGAAACTGAATTAGGCCAATGTCAAGAGCTTTCAGAAGTCCTACCCTTAAATCCTTTGCACTCGTAACTCTTCCTGAAGGAAAGCAGATAGTCAGGCCTACGTATACATGTGGGTGCTCACGACCTCGATTCAAGAGACTGCATCTGGATGAGCCCCAACGAGCGAGTTTACCCTACTGAATAAGCCTGATCTTGCCCAATTTTCAACACGGGGCAAGTGTGAGTGTGAGAAGTCCCTGGGGAGGTGACAGAGAAACCTGGCAGGAGAGGCTGCTTGGGGAGAGCAATGGCTGAGAGTGCTGGGACACGGTCCCACCAGCCCCGAAAGGCTGCAGAGTCCAGCACTCCACCTTCCTTGAATGAAAACTCCCATGGAACAAAAAGGGTTGCAGGGAAAAGTCCGTTAAAAATAGTCTCTCTCTTTGGAAGATCTGCCACAACTTCATTTCCACCAAAGCTCCTTTCCCCAGTGTCTGACTCACATCAATCTCTGTAGTGGCTCTTTGTAACGTACTTGGCAGAACCACGCAACCAAACCTGGTCACAGGCGTGCGAAGAGCAAGGTCTGCAAATGGCAGGAGGAATGGCCCTGGGGTACAGGGAAGAGGTTGCACACATCTGGCCTTTCAATTTGAATAAACACTTTTTTTTTTTTCAATTTTTTCAATTTGAATAAACACTAAAGCCAAATTAGATATGCAAACATGGCTAAAAAACTCCTCCTTGCTCAAATGCAAATCTGCACAGTAACGACCCATCCATGCGAGCAGCTCCAAAAATCAGCAAAAGAAGCAATCGAAGCATCTCCTGAGCAAACCTGAGAATCACAACCACACCTTGGAACACACAACGTGACCTGTTTATTTCATAAAGCCCCCAGTTCTCAGCCTGCTTCATGAGGCTGCTGGGGCACCCTTCACGCTGCAGCAGACTGGATCAGTGTTTAAGTCGCAGGTTCAACTTGAGAATGAGGGCATTTTTTTTTTCTTGTCTGATCAAGGTCAAAACTATTAAAATACCCTTAGGTTCTCAGTCTAGTGAAATGAACTGGTAATACATTTGGCAAGTTAATCTGTGGATTGCCTTCTCACATGAGACCAGCTGTTGTGTTTCTAAGTACAAGCAGTATTTACCTTCAATAATGAAATGACTGAATATAATATGAAAAAAAAATAAAAAAAATCAGTGTTCCCTTGCCTACTGCACAGTCCTGGGTTACATTTACAGTTCTAATAAACTGATTTGTCAAAACCATCAGAATCAAGGATGATCATCTGGATACCAGATGAACTAAAATACATGTAATTATAAGTTGTCCATTTGTTCCCTTTTATCTCCCACATATCTCTCCCTTGCTCTCAAATACGTGTGCATGTTTCTGTGTAACTAACCATTTAGCTACGGGCCTAAAATCCACTCTTTTTACTGCCGCTTTTACTGTGGTATAACACGAGTGAGTTCTTACTTCACAGCACACTCATGCAAAATAAAAATCTGGTCGTGTTACTTTAGTGTTTTAATGTACAGCATGTGCCCATAGACACACTGTACAGGTATGAACAGATAAACAACATACATATACACACATGACTTTCTAGTTCACTTCATTTCCTAAACAGTAGTGGCTGCTTTTTTTATAACATTCATTATTATGTAGAGGAGCAGCTATAGGACCACACTGCTACGTGGGAACCAGGGTTTTACTTATGATCTACACCAGCCAGATAAGCTGATGCTGAACTAGTCTCTTTGCCTCTTGTACCCTTTGAATTAGGATGTTGCAAAGTTGGTGAAAGTTTGTAAAAGCTCAATATTCTCTTTTTCAAGGTTCTAATACAAGCAATATTTCATAGCGTGTATTTAAATTATATATGGTAAAGAAAATCTGAACAGACATACTCCCTGCCCTGCAGAACCTCTGAAAGAAAACAGAGAACAGGACACAGAAAAAACGATAAAGGAGGATGTGGGAGAGATTGTTAGTGACAGCAAAGGAGGAAGAATTTCCTGGAAGATGTTAGTTTGAAGAAGAGATGAACAGATGGCTGCTGGAATAGTGGTGGGAGACCTGCAAACCTAAGGAAATGATACCTGTGGGTGCGTGAGAAAAGCCAAGGAGGAGAATACACATGAAGAAAGATGTGGAAGTAAAATAGAACACGAGAAGCAGCCTGGGAAGATGCAGCACCAGAATGTGACAAACGAGCTCAAATTCTGTAGGACTCAGTCCCTCTCTAGCAAAAAAGAGGGAAAGGATTGGCATCTTACACCAGGCTTTCCTGCAGTCTGCCTTGGAGAAAAGGGAGTGCTGGAATATTAAGACCAGTGGCTACAGTAATGAAAGGATTTTAGTAAACTCTATTAAGCTAACCAGTAAAAATAAACCTTTTTCATGAACATGGGGTACAAAGCTCACTACATGAGTCTACCTGAAGTAAATACAGACAAAGTTTACCCTAAATACTTATCTGCAAGTGGATTATTACTTCCACATAAAAATCATGACTACGTCAATGTTAGAACTGTTTCAGATGAACAGGCTTCAGAGAACTCTTTAATATTTTTTTTCTTTTTTACTGATAAGGAAGATGTCTCCATACAGCGTCTGCACAGAGTCACCTGGGGTATCCACTTGGTTTATAACATCCTCCTCAGATCAGCCATAAAGATTTCAGTGGCCACTGAAAAATGTTGTTGTAGTTTCTGAACCCTATGAAGAGTCAGCTATCAAACATAAAATTATTTGATGATGATGATAACTCCCAGAGGCTGCATTGCAGCTATTAGCCATAGATCCCAAAGCTCTTAAGAAAGAGAGTCAAACTGCCATGATCTCATTTTATATAGAGGGAAACTGAGGCAGCAGGAGGGAAGTGATTTGTCCCTGCTTATCCAGTGAGCTGTGACTGAGCCTGGGTTCACGTGGAGTGCCCTTCACTTCATACACATGGTGAATAAAGGTTATCTAATCCTGTAGTGTAGGGAGCATCTCCTTCAATATTTAAGAAATTCATATTTCTAAAGCTGTTAAAATTGCTCTGAAACACAACTGCCCAGTATTTGGGCAGACCAACTGCCAGAAGGTATTGATCTCCCTTTATTGAGTTGTAGCCAAGTGCTCCAAAAGCAGAAAAGAGCTCAGCTACTGGAGGAGGTTGGCATGTCAGACATTATCTAAAAAAAAAAAATGCCTACTGCTAACAATAGAGAAGAAAACAAACAAAACCTTTTTTAATAAGGATTTAAGCGTTTTTTAACTTCACTTAAGATCCCAGAGCAGATGCTGAAAGTGGCCCTATATCATTCAATCAGAGGAGGGAGTCCTGCCTCCACTGAAGTCAGCAATGGTTTTGCCAGAGGTTTCAGGACTTCCAAGTCTGAAGCACAACAGAGCTCACTGAAGATCCGGAGATTTTACTCCAGCACAACTCCCAGTACTTGCATAAAGATCTTTTGATTCAGCTCTGAAGCCAGTTAGTAAAACCATCATTTATACCAGCACGGCTCTACTCCTGGCTGCTTTGAGGTGATGCAGAGCTGGTAACCATCATACATGATTTCACACCCCTGCTCCCATTGCCAAGTCAAACCCCCACCTCCTCTGCACACAGCTCCTTGGAGGTTTGGGCTTTCAATTCCTCCATCACATTGATGCCAAAGCTTTCAGATGTGGTACAATGCTCCTGTATCTGGTTGCCTCATGGCAGATGCTGCACCAACAAACATACTACATTGGGATAGTCACAAAATCTACTGTATGTAAGATAATCCACAGAGAGTAATAATGATTTACTGACAGATTATCATGAAGAAAGCTCATAAATACATAAAAAAACCTACAGACCGGGAGCTTCACTGCCATCTCCTCAGGGTTTGAGGATGATGGTGAAGGGAATAAAGTGCTTGAGAAATCCAGATGAAAATAGAATTGATTCTCATCCTTGACACAGTCTGAAATTAAGAATTTTGCAACACTAGTGTTTCTATTTGTTGGCTATATGGAATCAAGAGAGCAAGAGATTAGATGAAGACTTCCTAAGTCTGGCTGAAGAATAACCAACCTATGCCAGTGAGAAAGCCCTGTGTCCAAAGCCAGACTGAAACATAAGCACCATGGTACTTCAGTACCTGAGGTTCAGACTCATCCTGCCTTGCTCCAGGCACATAAATGGTAAGTTTCTTAAAAAGTCAGTGGAGAAGATATCAATTCAAGTACCTTTTCCCAGGTGCTGAAACCCATATGGGATGAATCCTGACCCTAGGGCGTTCATAAACACCCACGATTTTTTTCCAGTTATAACTAATAGCTCACATTTGCTGCCTCCCACGTGGTCATTTTTAAATGTTTTATGGAAATAGGCTTATTCTCAGTTTATAAGGTGGCAGAGTAAATTCAGCTGTATACCATGAGAAGCAGTGGAAGAATCACAAATAAAACTCCATTCTCCTGCACCCTATTTCTGCCTTTTGACCTCTAGATCCCACTTCTTCCCCCATATTTGTGAATTTTTAATCACACACACCAATAACAGCCTAAAAATCCAGGTTTTATGTCCCCTTTCCCTCGTCCAAGTATTGAAAAACTCTATGTTTATATACAAATCAGGCTTGGAAAGGTAATTTTCTAGACAGAAGAAACTCTCTCTCACAACATCCTGAGTGGGAAGACGAAGGGGATGCCAACAGGAAAGCTGTGTGCTGAACAGGGGAGCTGGGAGTCGTGCAGGACAGGCATCTCTGGATACAGCATCTAAAAACTGCCTCGAGCATGATTACTCCAGGGCTTCTCTAAATAGATCTTTTCCGTACACAAATCACAAAGTTTCTCCCTACACCTTTCTATATATTTAGCTCATTAGAAAGACCCTTTGCAGAGGTGCTAAAACAGAAAACCAGGAAGGAATACTTCAATCCGTCCAGATAAACTGCAAGACTGAGCTCCCCAAACTTCTCCAGACTTCAAAGACTTTCAGATATTGTTTAATCAAGGATAGAGCTAGAAGGCCAGCTGTGTTCTTCTGTTTGTTCTTAAATGCTAATCCAAGTTTACCAAAACTGAGGGATTTTGCATCTGGGGTATTTGGATTCAGGCCCACTCCTCTGGTAACCTGTCCTTGGCCTCTCCTTCCCTCTCCTCGTCACGTTCCATCCTCCTCTCCGTTGTCCCTGGTGCTTTTTCAGCACTGCTTTCCCTTTCGGCGAGATCAATAATTGCTTTGTCATGCTTCATGACAAGACCTCTCTCCTTCTGGGTTACTGTGCAAGCCCCCTGTGTATTTAGATATGGATGACATTTACAAATGACACATGAAAGCTCTTCAGGCCATTCCTTCATAAATCTCACAATGCAGCTCAGTTCTGTGCAGCTTCCTGCATCGTGTTTTAGGCATGAAAATAATTAAGTGCTTATAAGCTGATTATATTCAAAGCTGAAATATATGAAAACTCAATCTTTTCAGGTCTCAGAGACCCTTGTGACACTTTTCCCCAACTTTGAAACATCAATATTTCCTTTGCACTGCTTTGTCCTCTGCTTTCTTGTATTTTACCTTTTCCTATTTTACCTTCTGTGAGACCACAGAAACAAAGCAGCATCAGAAGAAAAATAAAGCAAAAACTGTGTTAGATAAACAATAGCTTGGGGGCATGATGTTGTTTGGAGTTGGCACTCCCCAATGAACAATGTTGTTTGGTGGCAGGAAATAACCTTTGGGAGCCCGTGACCCCAACCGCTGCCGCTGAGAAAAACAACCTGGTGAAAACTGGGACCCATTTTTCCAAACAGCACTGAATTGCCTGCTGCCCCAACAAGGGGCTGAGGGCTCCAGAGATGGGAGGCCAACCTCTGCTCCAAACATTCAGCAGAAGAGGAATGAATGTGTGATCTCCGTTTTTGGCTTTTGTCCCTTTTTTTTCTTTTTTTCCCCTTTTTACAGAATCAGTCTAACGGAAGGCAGCTTTTTTCTGAGCGAGTGTTTCACATTTTTTCAAGTTTCAGTCAATTGTACTTGTAAATCCTTTTGAGATAACCATTCTGGGCACACGGGCTCTTCCACAGGTTGCCTCAGCAAAGGGGGTTCTTTGTCATAAAACTGCTATTACCATTAGGGAGTGAAAAAATACCGACTTCACAGGCTTCTGGAGTCAAGACTAATCTCTCCCCTATCCCGCCTCATCTCCTGGCAGAGGCAGAGGAAAAGAGAGCAAACTCCAGCCCTCTGCTCAAGAGCCGGGAGGTTGGCCAGGGGGTGCGATGGCTGCTCTGGGCCCCGGTTATCACGGCTCGTTTCTAACAGATGGCTCCTGCAACCACCACAGCCTTTCTCATGGTGCTCTATCTGAGAGGAAGGAAATTGAGATTCCACCCCAAATCCCAGCACATAGTTTTGAGGATTCCCACATCTTCCAAGGATTAAGTCACCACATGTATAGCCTGAAGTGCCTCGAGGACAACAGCGAGGCACCATTTTTAGAAGGCTGTGTAGGAAGAACTGCTAAGAGGCTCAAATCCTTTGTAGTTTGCCCCAAAGACATATTCACGAAGGGATTTCAAGAGGAGGAACGAGATACAGCTCTGACGGTGGGGTGAAAAAAGGAGCCATATGACCTAAAAAGAGCATGTCCTCTGACTGACACATCAAGATACCTCAATAAAAGACACAGCCTGTATCGAGCTTCAGAGCAACCCATTTGTGAGTCTTCAAAGCCACGGTGCTCACCAGTGGAGACACAGAAGCCTTGCCAACTTGTGCAGGATGAACCCTGCTGAAAGAGAGTGGGGAATAAAGGTGATTGCCTCCTGTTTGAGAAAGCAAGACAGTGCTAAGTTGGAACAATGCACAAGTCTGAAATAAATGTCACCACCATGAAGCAGACTGAAACAATAAGCCTTCCAAAGACGTGAGAATTATTATCTGAGGGGCTTTTGATTATGATTTTGTTTTAAACTTTGCCACTAGGCCCACTATCCTTATTGCTCATAGAGAAAATACTTTGTTCCCTACCCAAATACACTGGATCCTGCTCCAGCAGGACTGCTGGTGATGGGAAGAGAAGGAAGGTCCATGCCCACTACACAGTTTGACTCAAAGCTCCAGGTGGTTTCTAAAATAAATTCCCTGCTATCTTCTAAATAATTTTTCAAGCCTTGGGAATATCTAAATCATCTCCTAGAAAGCAGGAAGACAAAAGCATAGAAGAGCACAATATTATTTTGGAAGACAACAGGTCAAAATTTATCCCTAATTTAAAATCAAAGTCGGTGTTTTTAAACCAGTGGTGATGTATCCAGCATTTCTAGACCATCCTGACATACTTCTGCCACCCACCCACAAAGGCAAGCTGTGTATGCTCTGGCTGGACCCACCAGTGCTCCTCAAGCCACAGACCATTTGCACGCACTCACTGCCAACCTCAGCACAGAGGGGCGAAGTCCACAGGAAGCAGTTGATGATACCACAGCATGATCACGCTAGTAATTCCAACAAGATAATCACAGATGTTGTGACCCACTTAAAAATGAGTTCATTTTCCAGATATCCAATTTCAGTGGCTTTTTAGGACATTACCCCCCTGAAGGTTTATGGGCAAATGAGTGATCAGCTTATTCTCCATTATTTTCTGCACCAGTAATGCTATGCTATAGTAAGTGTGAAATTAGTACATAATCTTTAAGCCATCTTGTTTTCAGGATGACAGATACTCCTTTGCTAATAACCCCAACCTCCTTGCAGTGTTGTATTCCCTAGGAGAGAAAGCAGCATGTTGCAGTTGACATTACCTTGCCAGTCATGAATACGGGTGGAAAACAATAATGGCAAATAAACCTCAATCAAAAAAAATGACTTCTTAAATCATTCATTCCACCTCTTTTGTATGGGATGCAGCACGGGAGAGAGAGACTAAGTAATTTAAAAAAAGAGGAAAAAAACAAGGAATCAAGTGGCAGAAGGAACAAGAACACAGAATAATATGTTTTTTCATCAAGTCATCCTTGCAATTGTACTCTGTGTTCAAAAGGATCAAACTATGCAAAACTACCGGCAGAGCATTTGGAAGCTGGCATGGATGGCAGGAGGTTTGAAAAGGACACCGTTCCCCACACCAGAGCTTGTTTTTCACGTATCTCTGCCCGTGTCACCAGGTGCCCATTTTAAAGTCAATTCAATGCAATGCTGACATTGATAGTGGTAGCCTGGATTTCCTAATTCTACCTGGGCTGCTTTTATTTTTCCCCCCCAAAAAAATACATCAGCATGGAATTTTTTAATAAAAAAAGGAATTCCAAACACTTACTGTAACTATTTTGATTCTGCTTCTAGTACAGATAAATTAAAAATGAAAGATCTGCTTATTTGAGGGAATTTTACAGTACTGGTTATTTCTTCCCCCTGTTGTGAGGCAATGCAAATCGAGACGTTAATTCTGAAATTTCCTTTACATGGTATTCCTGTTATCCATTTGAAAGCGAACACATAGAAAAGATCAAATTCCTTCTAGTTACTCAATAAAACTTGTGCTTTTGCTCTTTGAGCCCCTTCCCATATAGCGTATTTTTGTCTGATAGCAACCTCTGTAAGAAGAGCTGAAAAAAAGTTGTTTATTCCTAAATTAGCATTATCTTCTACCAGGGAGATGACCTTTTCTTCCATAAATGACATGCTAGGTTCAGCCAAAATACAAGTGAACTTCAATTTTGATCATCGATGAGTACAAATCTGGCCAATCTTGTCAACAGTGGCACCACCCTGGCTGCTCCTGCTGCTCCCTGAAGGTCCACCCAGTCAATCGCTTCCCAAGGGATGCATACAGACTGCCACATGCTTTCCTTACACCAGAACAAGCACAAAGTTTCTCTCAAATTTGTTTAAAGAAGGGAAATTTAACAGTCTCTCTCAACTAATGAAGTAGCAAGACTTTCAAAAACACATTCTGAAGCTCGACACACAACGGTATCCCATTTCCAAAATGATTCCAATTCACCAATTACTTGAGTTTAAGCAGTCACAAACCAAATCAGCCTTGGCACACCAAAGTTTACAATTTAAAAATATTCCAGTCTTTGCTTTGGATTTATAAGTGCTTTGCACCTCTCAGGACTTGGCTCACACTCATGGGGATCACAGGAAGAGAGCAGCAAGGCACAGCCAACACTGAAATACAGCTGATGTTTCACTTACAGACAGCGACTTATCAAACCCCCAGGTATCAGAAAGAATTAAGGGGGATGAAAACTGGATTTTTTTTTCTTTTAAATTTCATTTCACTTCTTTGTTAAAACCTCCCTAATTGGAGCACTTTCCCTTTTCAAAATGGCCTTTCTTGGAAGCATTTGCTTCCACCAGCAAACACCCTTCAGAAGTAGCGCTCCGGCACTTCACAGCAAACGCTTGATTCGCTCTCTTTTCCAACCCGAACCACCAAAGCGGTCATCACTTCCCACTTCTCCCCAAACCACTTTCAGAAAAGAGAAGGAAAAACACACAGCAAACACACGGCGAGTGATCTTTCCCAGTTTTGACTGTGTGTGGTAACGAACGCCCAGCCCAGCCTTTCCGTGCGAGGCGACGGGGCTGCTCCAGAACACAAATCCGCAGGGCTATGGCAGGTTCTGCTTTTTCCAAAACGATCTCCCCAGCTGCAGCACATTACTTGTGGCAACTTTTCTTGGATCTTAAATGGGTTTTGAAGCCATGCTGTCAGCTGCCTTCATGTCACCCCACTATATTATGATTGAATCTCCTGTTCCTTTTATAGAGTTGTTCTCTCCTAATAAAACACTAACTGCTGGTCTGAAAGTCGGCTTCGGGACCACTGCTTACGGTCTTATGATAACCTCCTGCTCCCCTTTCTTCTCAGCTAAAAAGCACACTTGTGAAACGTTAATCGTCCAGGCTGTATTCTTAAATATATATATATATATCTCCAGTCCCAGAAATTTGCTGTGTTTGTACAGTATCTTGACCCCACCCCCATTTCTAGTTATTTTAAGAGCTCATACTTTCGAACTGGGCAATATTCCTGAACACATGAAAGAACACACAGAGTACAGCTATAAATGAATATCTGCAATTCATTGTGGCAGCCGCCTACAAAGGTGATACCTTCAAGCTGTTTGTCAGAATAAACTAGCAAAAAAGCTGTTACTTGTCAACTTTTGGATAAGATACATTGCAAAACAATATTCATTTTCCCTGGCAAATGCAAAACCACATTTTATAGGTGTGAACTATTTCCAAACTTCAAAACTGTACCAGAAATGAACTGTGAACTGATAGAAAAACACTCCGAGTATGAAGGCAAAGAAGCAAATGTACTTTAAATGCACAGAATTAAAATAATCACAGTTTATTTTTAATACGTTTAAAGACTAAAAATATTTTCACCTTCCATTCTACTGCATTTGAATAGAATCCATCAACAAAAGCTTATAAATCTGTTATTCTTAATGGGTTTCATGCCAATGTTGTGTTTAAAGTCATGAGACTAAAAGAAAAACTACATTCCTGGGGCATAATGCTGCACAGTTAAAAAGAAACGCTTCACTGAAATCTAACTTGACAACATTTGTTGTTAGGATTTCCAGGACTTTCATCAGGGATGTTTCTCAAAGAATCCCATCTCTCAGAAATTGTTTTTGTCGTGGTAAGAGACTTGACTATTAATGAGAAAACAGTAAGAAGCTTTAGTGTCCTAATGGATACTAAATGATCTGGAGGATCTGAAACACTTATGTGCAGAAAAAATACCTACGTGCAATTCCTTTGGCTTCATATATTTGGGAGCTGGGATGCAATGACTTAGATGAGGTAACTAAATACGTGTGGAAAAAACTGCATTTTACATATAAACAATCACATTAACTTTGCACATTAAAAAAATATAATATCCTGCTTAATGTGACTTCTACAAACCAGAAGAAAATCAGGTCATAATAGCAGATAAATATGCAGTGCCTAGAAGCCTCCGTATGTCCTCAAGACAGCGAGGCTACAAGCAAACACTGACATTTGACACAGATACAGCTGTTTAAAATATGTCTTCATCATACTCAGATGGAGATAAAGACAGAATAAAATTCAGCCAGAATAAATCCAAAGTTAAAAAAAATTAATCTAAACCCAGATGCTGCAGAACGTGCAAAAATGAAAATGCAAATTTAATTCTGCAAACTTGGAAGGAAATCCCCGCGAGCGTTCACGCTCAGTCCACCTTTACTGAGAAGCCCACAAAACATAGTCAAAATCAACAGCAATAAATATTTTGAAGGAGGAAAACTCTGTAAAGTCTATTCATTTTACTTTCTGAAATGGTGCAAAATGTTACCTACTCCCTGTATGGTTATTAGTCTCTGTAATGTAACATAACAGATACTTTCTAAATCCTTTTAGGCCTTCTCCCCCTCACTGGAAAGATCATCATTTTTTTATTTCAAAGTGGATTTAATAAAGAAAAGGAGTGCTGTTAAAGTAATACGTGAGGCTTTGACATTAAGCAGTGCAACCCTGCAGAGTCGGCAAGAACAGGGTCTCTAATCTCCAGTGATTTATAGAGGGCTCTTCCTTCATCTCTGCACTCAGGGAGGGCCAAAAAGTTTAGAGACAGGCTGGCGTCCCCCTTACTCCACACCGCCAGCTCCTGCTGGCCAGTCTGCCGGCAAAAACCTTTAACCACTTCGCTGCTGGCTTCCCCTGCACCCATTAAAGGGCTTTGTATTTATTTGTATTTATAGAACAAAGTGATCTCAGAGTTAAGTAATGCCTACGGAGGTAAATGTTTATGTCTGTCATCAGAAATTTATAAGCAGAGAAGGAGAAGCTAATAGGCAGAAAGTAAAGACCAAAACTATGTAGTGTTTGGTGCTCATCTAAGTAAGCTCCGAAAAGCTCTGAGTAGAAACACATCTTAATTAAAAACTTACAAATATATACAGTTAATTTTAAAGCTAAATAACCGAATTACAGACACCAGACAGCCTATTACCAACTGGAGAAGAATGTTTGCCTTATACTGGCTGAACGTTACACAAAAGTTCAAAGAATATGTTTCCAAACACAAATGCAAGAAGCTATTAAGCTCTTGTTGCAAGACAGAAATATCTCATTTTAATGGATTTCAAATTCATCATTTTTTAGGGAAATGACCGGTTACTTCTGCACTGTAATACCATGGAAGCCTCTGCTGCTAATCTAAAAAATTAAACAAAGTTCTAATATGAACTCAATACTGGGAGATTCACATCACCACCAGGAATTCAATTGGGTCGAGAGGATTAGATGTGAAAAGAATAAAACTTAAGGTCTCAGTGAAGTCATACTTGGGCACTCGGTCACCTTTCCCAACGTGGGTGACCGCACTGAGACCACTGGAGATGATAACCAGGTGCCTACAAAGCTGGGCAATGTTCTTCCCTTTAGGGTCGATGTACACGTCTGTACCTCATGGCAGTCTCCTCTACTTGGGCTCAAAGTTCTTCACATGAGTAACTGCCCTTTTGTGATGTATTTCTACTGTATCTTCTACAGCGAAAACTTGGCCTGCAATGAGAGGGCTGAGGATATTAATAAACAGTAGGTATATGAGTCCTAAATGGTAGAGATAGACCCACAAAGCAATAGCAACCCTGCAGCCTTCAGGAAATGCTGTAGTGTCAGCAGCCCTGCTCCCACATGAATAATTGGTGTCAATGGAAATTATATGAACACATAGACCAAACTGAGGCCCACTTGAGATGCCATGGGTTTAATGAACCCTTCCTCCACATACATACCAGATGGACCATTTATAGACTGTCTTCTCCTTTCCCTAGAATACTTGCAATCACAACATATTAGGACTCCATACAAGAACAAGAAAATCAACCCAAAATTCATTACAATACCAATAGCTTTTGATGTTCCCATTTGGAGGAACACCTGGCAAAGCCATGGAACACAAGCAGAACTGCCCTGTACTTCTCCAGACCCCTGAAGGTAGCAACAATATCTTTTAGCTGCCACTACTTGGACTGGAAACTTTCCGGCCAGATCAAGCTGCCCTTGAAAACTGAACCCTGCACAAACATGCATTGGATGTTTTAGTTTTTTTCATATTCATGCTAAATTGCCCTACACTGATTTCCCTAAAAGGTTGGGGAATGGATATATTGACATACTAATTCAACATTCATTAACGAGCATATTGCAACCTATACAAAATATTGGCAATCAAGATGCATTATTTTGAAGTTTGCTGAATTTTCCTTTGAGTGACTGAGCTCATTCCTTACCTCTCCTTGTGCCAGTAAGGCTGAAATTCCTCTGTGCAGTTGTCTCAGGGACAAACTTGGAAACTGAAGTTATTCCTATATGGACAGACTTTGCTCACAGGGTGCTTTTCCCTTATTTCAAGCAGGGTAGAGCACTGGGTGTTTCTGCAGGTTATTACTGGGGAGGCTGCAAAACATTCATTATTCTACTTCTAAGAAGCAACCAGTTGCAGTCACTAATTGCAAAGGGCAATCCTTTATTTCATTTTTACCTTTGATTCCTTTTGTTTAATTTGATGAACAGATGCAATTTAGATAGCGACCATTTAAAACAAAAATTAGCTTAGACTAAAGACAAGATAACCATGGGATGTTACTTTACCACAAAGGTTTTATGTGAGCTGTTTCATGACACAACATGCTGTATCCTGGATTTATCAATAGATGCTCACGTGGGGATGTCAGAAGTGTGTGTATGAACACCCAGAACGAGTGGGTTAGAAAACACACGCTGTGATGCTCCTTTCCTTCCCATTTCAGAAAAACTGGCAACCTGACCCTGCTGGGTACCAACCACACTGTGCAACTGTTCTCTTACAGAACAGCCCATGTATGAAAGATGGAGTAAACCACAGGAATAGTTTACAAGCATCCTTCACCTTCTGTAATGTTGGCTAATGACAATTTACTCTAAGCTTTCTTGAAGTTGCAGACAGAATAGGGGCAGCCACACACTCTTGAGGAAAATGGAAGAGAGAAATGCTATGGACAGTAGGAAGGAGATGGAATCACATCACATCACAGCAGTCAGGTTGTGCCTCACACCACCTGCACACGCATGTATGGGGCCTCATCCTTCTCTTCACCCATGTGAATGCCTGGGGAAGGAAGGGTGCTCAAGCTGCCTGCAGATCCTGCCCTTTCCCTCCCATCTCCATGCACGAGCATGTGCCTACAAAAGGAGTGGAAACTTGGCAGGCTGGAACGAAGAGCACAGTCAAGGGTCGGGAGCAGTTCGTCTCTGCTCCCGTTCTGCTCCGTGGGAATTACACCAAAAAGGTAACAGAAGCTGGGGAAACACACTGCCTTTTCCATGCAGCCTCCCAGCACCGTGCCTGACAGCCAAACAGGCAAGAACGGGTTCTTCACAGGATGGACCCTGTGATCTGTGCAACCTCCTCTAGAGACCAGCTGTAGAGAGCTTTGGTTTCATTTCCCAGCTCTGAAAAGGACCGAGCAGGGTCACAGCCATTCCTTTCAAGTGTTCAAATTCTCCATAATGGGTATGGTCACTACACGCAGGCATGGCTATAAGCAGCACAAAGCTGTGAAAGGGGCCGACTGCCAGATTCAGCACTTCATTAGGCTCCAAAAAAGGTTTCAATAGTTAAAAATTCTTTTTCAAAACATACATTTTTAGAAGGCTTAATCCTTTAACACTTCTGCTCCCCGGGTGTTTCTGCGGAGAAGAATTTGAAATAGGAATTTCAGGTCTACAATCCTGAAGCAGAAAGAAGGTATTTTGAATTTCTTCTGCATTAAACTGTTTATGTGTAATAGTATGCAGAATAGGTTGTCGACCCTTAGTTCGCCAGGTCCTGATGCTCAACAAGCCTATGGCAAACTGATCTGGCAGTAAACAAGTCTTACCAGGGCCCCCCAATTAACTGCTGTAACTGGAGAATGTAAATCACTCCACCCCAGCAGACGTGTGATCCCAATTTGCACCTCATCCAAGTCAGCTAGATCTACATTATTTACACAGCCACGGATCTCAGTTGTACCTGCTGTCAGATGAATGCTTGTACTGAAGATAACTGTAAAGTACTAAATTTTAAAAAACTAGGGGGAAAAAGGATTTCCCAAGATGTGTCTGAGGGGGTCCCACTAAACAGCCCACTGGGTTTTGATCAGGTGAACAACCAGTGGCACAGCTTTTAACTCCGTTCTCAAAGTCAGTTTTACTTTCCAGTAGGAAAGGGACAAGGTTCTACATGAAACACACTGCTGTTCTGCAGAGTGAAGGGATACAACCACAACTTCCCTCAAGGCTCCTGAAGCAGCAATAATCTTGTTTTCTTTGTACAGCTCCTGGCACATGTGAATCTGGTGTAAAGCTGGTGCACCACTCCAAAATAAATCTGATGTAAATAACTTATTTAAACTATAATACAATCACATTTCTTTTGATAGTAAACATAAATCTCTTTATTATAATCACATCTTATCACATATAAAGTTATTTAATAGAAGACCTACCTTCCTACATAATATTGCATTAGGGAAAGCAAACTTTTCCAGTGTTATTTATTTCAAGCAGAATCTCCAGGAGGCACTCTGGCTCTGGAAGGATTCTGTCCTAATTTGTATTTTAGAATAAATTCTTCAGCCTCCATTAGGCAGGAGTTGTTAAATAAGCTATAGTTAGAGCTATCTGTAAGTGAAAAAGTTCTTGAACACCCATGAGACATGACACATGGGAGATACCCTGAAACAACAGAAGTACCATGTCCTCCATGAGATGGAAACAGACTCCCAAAATACATCTTAAATTTTAGTTAAGCGTCCACACAACTGCTATAAACAGACTACAAACAAGAGCAGCTTCAAGTCAACTCAGAATGAGAGGTTAAAGGATAAACAGTTTATGCTGGTTTGCTGCAGAGATCACCTTTACCTACTGGTGTCCCCAAATTAATCTGCTAAAGGAATGAGCATGATGAGCTATCCTGACACTGTCGTGACTCAAATTTCAGTCTCTGTGGAGCTGCTGCAATTTGCCACTGACTTTTGAAGAGGGAAGGCTCTGGGCATAGAAGACACTAAGATCCCTCTAAGAGATGATCCTGCCAGCAGCCACCAGCCAAACCAAGCAGACAGTTAACGTTGAGGGAGACCAGAGAGCGGAAAGCGAAGCACTGCCCTACCACAATCATCCAGTCCCCCTCAAAGATAGCCAACACCATGGCTTGTGGTTACCTGTCATACTCTTTGTTGCACAACAGGACATTCGAACAACTCCTAGCCATTGTGGCACCACGGTTTAGTATACTATTAGGAACATATTTTGCAACCCACATAATAAACACTTTATCCAACTTAGTAAAACAAGCCCTAAGGCAAAATGAGTGTAAACACAGGCACAAAACAACTGATATGTGGACAAATACTTGACAACGTGAGTATCAAAATTTGCCAAGTGTCATTCTGAAAAGCCCATGACTTTCTAAAACAAGCCATGCTTTTTATCTTTGGTTTACCAAAGATTATATGCAGCAGCCAATATAGTATCAAAGCTTAAACCTCAAGTCACTGCAATCTTCTATCCATCAAAACATTTCCCATGGTTTTATTAGCACTAACAATGAAGTCAATGGGAGAAGAATCTGGCCAAAACCAAAACAAAAATCTCACACGCCATATTTTGCACAGAATGAGAAAAAGACTTGTGAGAAAGACAGTATCACCTAGCAGGGAGCCTCACATGTGGAATACAACCCATTCCCTCCTCAAGTAAAGGCTGATTTTTTTTTAAAAAAAGTTAAAAACCCCTATGAAATGCAAGAAAACTAAACAAAACCACCCCTCCTGTTCACAGAGGGTTCTGCACCACAATCAAATTCTCATCTATTCATGTTGCCTTTTTATATGTGACTTTCCCTGAGATATAACTTCCATTTTTCATCATCAGAAGACTAAATGAAAATCTCTAGCTTTTAACTAGTTAACTCTCAAAGCCCTGCTCCCAGCAACATCAGATGCACAAGGATCAACTGTGCAAGTTAGAGCAAGTTGTTCCTGCAGTTGTTCTGAAATAAAGGGATTCCCCCTCTACTGTGCATTCTCAATAATACATGAGGTCTAACACCAAAGTGCTTTAGGTTCAAATCTACTTGTAATGTCTTTGATGCACCAAAGTCTTCCTTTTAAAGTCTTAACCAGAGTATCATCGCAAAACGATTCCGAACCCTTTTAAAATGTTTGTTTTTCCCTTCTGCACCCTTGGATGGCAGGATTCCTAACGCCACACAGCCCAACCACGCTCCCTTTTTAGAAGTTTATTTGAAATAAACTGTCATTTAATATTTCTCTTTCAACTAACAGCAACAGCTCATGTAGAAGAACTACCTACAATTTATGACACATTTCTTTGCCTAGTTACAGCCTATAGAGAACTAAAAATGATGCAAAAAAAAAAAAAAAAGAGGCTATAAACCTAGCAAGATACTGCCTGTCTTTTAGTGAGTATCGAGCCTTTAGGGAGGCAAATGGCATGAAATATGAATAAGATCTTGCATCACTATACAACTGTACAGCCATTTGACAGTTCATATTCCTTAGGACCAACCCTCCTGGAAACAAGATGAATTGAATCAGCAGAAGATTTGCTTTCTTTTGTAACCCTTCCAATGTTTGGTAGATTTAATTCCTTTCTATGAATGGGTGTGTATATGTGTTATCAACACACATGAGTAAGTATATAATACACTTTTATGTAAGTGATTTAAACAACATTCACTGTCCTTGCAATCAGGAATTCTTCAGCTCAAATTCCTTAGGATCTAGGGAAGCTAAAGATTGTCTCCGATACTGCTAAAATGCAGTGAAACAGCTGTGGACTTTGGGGATCCTACAAACAAGTTTTAATTTTCAGCAGAGTTTTGCAGTCGTAAGTCTCCTGCCCATTGCTGCCTGGCAGTCCCACTCCACTGCGACGTGTTTATTGTATCCATAGCCAGAAGCTGCTTGATGGAGCTCATACTTGTCTAATTACAGCTTAGCAATTATAAGCAGAAATCCAAAGTATAAAAATCAAACATTTTGGTTAGCTACAGAGTGTATCTTCAGAGTACTGAATCAAGCAATCAAGCGCCTTATGGTCTCCTCCAACAAGTTCCTACTGTCACAAATGGTGCCATGTTTTGGATGAGACCAATGCCACCGGCAGCAGGCTCTGAATTACCAACTTGTAATTCCAAACTTTATTTACAAATTCAACCGCATAGTTTATTCATGGCAAGAAGTGCTTTGAACTTCTAAATGGCCAAGCTCAACAAAATGGTGGAGGTTTCCCCTTTGAATTTCTAAAGAGTTTACAGGCTGCTGGGTTTAGAAATCATGTTTCTTCATGAGAAGAAAAGAGGCTGCCTGAGGACATTGTTTATTAAAGCCTTTTGTTCAATTTACAAATTGAAACAAATAATTGTGGAGACATTTGCAGCTATGGAAAAAACGTGTTTACAAAGTGGAATAAAATACAGACTAAATACATTTGGATTATACTAGATCAAAACATATGAGTTTCTAACATAGCATAAAGGGCGGTCAACACCATGAGGACAGAAGGAAAGGCGCCACTGAGTCATGGTTTTTTATAACAATCTGGTCACTTAGAAGATTTTGGATGGTTATACTCTCAGAACCCTTTAACATGCAACAGCCACACTCACCAGTGACCAGCCCTTGAGATCAGAGGCAATCCATCCCAGGGACACCTGCTCACTCCTAACAGACAACAAACGCTTCCTAGGAGGTAAGAAAGGCCCCCGAGTTCCAGCTAATATTCCATGGGAATATTTCCTCATAATGTTGTATTTAGTTTTTGGTTCTGCCTTCCTCACGTGGTTTTACCCTCCAACTGGATTCAGAAATTGAAAAGCCCTGTTAGACCAGCTCACCTTTCCCTCCTACAAATGCGATGCTGCTTCTCCAAGACTTGTCTCCCCTTAAACGTCTTACGCAGTGAGGCTGCCACCACTTGGAAGATTACTCTGTAGTCTAATGCAACTTGGCAATCAGAATGATTTCTCTAGTGTTCAGAATATATTTTTCCCAAAACATCAGGGTCTGTCTGAGCTGACATCTCAGTTCATCATCTTTAAAAAAAATCACAGCCTGCCTTGACGGCACAAACGAGACATTTCCTAGTTATTTTACAAAGGTCCTCATATTTGGCATGGAGTGAGGCAATTGTATCAGAAACACATCTAGAAGAGCCCCACCAAGGCAGTGGAATTAGATCAGTGGAAAAATGGCACAAGGAGGACGAAGTGCTGTTCCTAAATGCTAGCTCCAAAAAGCTTACATAAACAACTACTTCCTAAAAGGTCTCAATTAACAGCACAATGACAGACTCAAGCTCTGTCAGTAACACTAACTGGAATTTCCAGTATCTATCACTATTAAAAAAATATGAGGAACAGAATTAATTGACCAAATTCTCCTACTAGTTTCCAAACTACGTACAAAGGAGAACAGCCATTACCAGGAACTGAATACGATGACTAAGGACCGCTTCTGTAGCCCAGAAGTATTTTCTTAACATCAGTAAAATATGTTAACTAATATTATATTTAGTTAGCTGAACTCCTCTGGGGATTAAAGGCCCGCTGTGCCTAACAAAACTTTGTCTTGAAACAGAGTAGCAAATGTTATTTTAGTACAGAGTATTTGATAGCTAATCATGCTATAAAACTATAAAATAAAGTTGTGTTTATTGGTACAATTAATCCTTCCATCGCCCACAGGGCTACATAGGAAAATGGGGGGATGAGGGAGTTTGGACTGAGGGGGATGGCGTGAGAAATGAGGGATTACTGGCAATAGGGAAAGACCAGGATTGAAGCAGTGGATGTGACTCACAGGGAACTGTTATTGTTATTCCAGTCGCAACCAAGAACACCATCTCTACCTGGGAGTGCCAGAGAGAGAAAAAAGGCAAACACTTCACGTAAAAGGAAATTCACCCCCAAGCAGAGCTGAACAAGTGCTTTAAGATTTATAGAAGTCCACGAAGCACTAACACAGGTGTACCCAGCACAGAAGGACACCCCCACCCAATACCAATAAATATATTCCCTAAGATAACGCAAATCCACAATTCTCTCCCACTGTCTGAATTGGTTAAAAGGTTTTCCAGCTTAGAATAATCTGGAGTAAAGCATAAGAGGAAAAAACCATTCTGTGATGGAAGAAACATATGCTTGGAATCTAGCTAGCATGTTAATTGCGGTTAATATGTGAATCGAATTAGGAATGTAAACAACACTAACACTCAGAGCTTATGCAGTGACTTCCTAGTTTCATTTTTACAGCTTTGGCATTAATAACCAGCAATTGCTTACAGTTGCCAAAGGCTTCTCCTGCACTTCAGATATAGGTTACTGTATACTAATGGATAGCAAATGTTCATAAGCCAAAACGTTTAGTGCCTTCATCTTGAATAAAAAAATGCACCTGAGGATAATAAGGAGAAAACTGTGTAAGTTCTCATAAAATACAATTTTATACCACTTTGTACTAGTCTAACCAACCTCTATGTAGGACATGACAACGGAGAATAAAGCCAGAATTTTACTGTGAATACCTTCAGAAGGCCTTTGGGATGTACATTTTACACGCAAACAGCTATAAATCTCCAGTGATTTATGCACTGATCCACAGAACCGAAAATCACCTTTGGTGTTATGAACTATTCCCTAACTCTAAAGGAATTTGGCCTCCAGAGACCTGCCTGGTTTTCCTAAAGCTACGCAGCAAGTCAGCACCAAGGCTGGCAGCAAAGCCCTCACGAGGGCTTCCTTCTAAATTACAGTAAGTACTTGCATTATTATTACAAGTAATTGAAATTACAAATAGTATTCCCAGCACAGCATCTTTGGACAGTCCTTGGTGTTGATGGTGATATCAGCCTGCTGGCAAATCTGGTGCTAGCAACAATTAACATGCAGGAAGAATTGGCAGAAGGTGATTTTTCTAAAATAAATAATTATTTGATGGAGTCACTGCATCATTTCAAAAGATAAAAAATAAACTTGTGGGATGGAAACAAACACAACTTTTTAAGTGAACCTAATAACGTGAAAGTAATGAGTTTGGAAAACAGATGTGGACAAAGGAAAGCAAAGGCTACGATACACTCCACACAATCTGGGAAGGAATGATAAAAAAATTTACAAGCTGTTTTGAGTCCCGAATAAAAGGGGTAATCAAGCCAGGCTGAGTTATAAGTGGGAAGGGCACAGCATCCTGCAGCAGAGACTAAGCAGAACCCTTCAGCCTCCTGTACTGTACGTTGAGGCTTTCCCGTGTTGCTGGAACTCCAGCCTAATTCCTGGTGTGGCAGTTCATAATTCACATCACGTACTGTAAGGCCTTGCCACCCTTTCTTTTCCCCGTGTTTGATCTTTTGCATTCTGCTGGAGCAGCGAACTACTCGTGGACCTCTGTCACTGACAAACATTGGGGCCAGAGGTGAAATAGTAAGAAAAAAAAAATCAAATCAAAAGGTAATGTAATATCCTAAAGAAAGATACCTCGTGGCAAGACAAAGTACACACAGAGATTATTTCCATGATGCCCAGTTGCCTCTCCTGTTAATCATGATTTATGGTAACTGATGCAAGAGACCCATCGGTTAGCGAAACCATGTGTGTACAAAGTGGCTTCTCAAAATGGCACTGTGAGAAAGCTCTCCTCTCCAGTTGTTTTACTTTGCCTCTGAAAGCTTTCAAATGGAACTGCTAAAGTTCAGCCAGCATCTAATTTTAACCGTGAGTTCCAGGAGAGAGTAAAGCTGGTGGGAAGATTACAGAGTTCCTTGAAGCTCTGACCTACAACAGGAAGAGAGTTGTCAGCCTTCATGTCTCTCACTCTAAATCCCAAGGGAAACAACACTGGCAGAATGTTTTATAACACGTTCCCACTGTAAAATTTTGTATTTGAGAAATATGATGCTTGCTCACTCCTTCTCCTAGACCTTTGGTGTGTCAGTAAAAACAGATGACCTTAAATGAGTAATTTTAGTTTTGCCTTTACACCGTGGTTTGGATACTCAGGGTTCACAGGGTTCTGTTTACAAAATCACAGAGAACTGATATTACACAAGAGCAACACGCTCACCCACACCTTTAAAATATTTGCAAGGAGCTGGCAGCTTGTAGCAATGTAATAATGCCTTTTTTCTGCCTTCTCAGGTTAACTCTGTAACTCAAGAAATATCCACACGGAAGGCTGCAATCTGTGATTTTCCTAAGGAAGGCTAAAAGGCTTCTGTCAAAGGGCCAAAAAGCAGCATCTGCTAAAGAGCTCAGGAAAGAGAAATTAAAAATAAAATAATTGGATTATCATCTCTCAGATAATGGAATCAGATACATATTTTTTTTTCTTCAAGTCATGGATTTTGGACAACACACAGTGATACAAGCCTGGTTCCACATTGCTACTAACGGGCCAAAGGACCACAATTTCAAGGTGTTGCACAACATCAGGAAGCCAAACAGGAATAGAGCAGAGAAAGGGAGAACGTTTTCATCCTGCCAGCAGAGAACAACTTCTCTGACAGTAATGAAGATGTGGTGACAAATAACCAATAACTGGACAGGATATGAATAACGGATATGGGAAAACTGTTATTCCAGTAACAGATCTTCAAGCACACGGGCAGCTGAAGGAATTCAGTCACCCTGGAACAGCTTAAAAACCTTATTTTCCTCTCATTTCTCAGCTTTTCAGTCCCTGGGAATGATCGCTCAATAGCTGAAGCCCAACAAGGCAGAAGTAGAGGAGTTCCTGCAGCTTTGAGCAAACCCACGTCCCGGCAGTCACCGATGCAGTGTCCCTGTGTGTCCACGGCCACTGTGGGAGCAATGGCAAGAGCAGCTCCCTGAACTTTCTCCTCTCCTCTATTTCTTCAGATAATGAAAAACAGAAATGCCATTCTGGGACTCAGAAGCATTTTGAATGATCCAACAGTTGTTACAGACCTCACATTATCTGCTGCTGACCCTAAATTGAGACGTCTGTTAGTCAGGGATGATGATTTTTGCGCTCATGAATAATTAGTTTTGCGGGTTTTAAGAAAAAAACCCCCACAACTTATCTTTTAATCAGAATCTAAATGAAAAATGCTAAAAGCTATTCTGTAACATCTGCCAGTTTACCATAGATTTAGAAATAAAAATCAAGAGGTATGGTCTCATCTCAGGGAATTATGTGTTCAAATCCTCATGTATGGAGATGAGAATGTGTTAACATTTAGAGTCTTCTGCTGCATATCCGAGGCATTAGGATGGCTTAATGAGTCACTGTCTGAAACCAATAACAAGTTAAAGTTCCTCTCTCACACACGCACACATTTAATTTTGTGTATAATTACTCAGTTCTGAGTAATAGCAATTTATTACATTTTTCCCATCAAACGTACGAGTTGCTAATGTACAACATGTTAGTAATACACAATGCTCTTTCCAAGGAAGGCAGGAGTTATTAGTGCACCAAGTGTTAAACGTAACCATGCATTTTATATCCCCGCATCTCTCTGTAAAAATATTTCTGAAGTGAACTTCGTGGCTGTGAAAAGTGGATTTTTCTAAGCAGAGGATCCATTTCCAAGGTCGAGAGAGCAGTTCGATAGCCATGATTACAGCCTGTACAAATGATCAGCATTTACTTATACAGTCAAATAAAGCACGGCCAAAGGACAACTCTGCCTTGAAGGAGCGATTGGAGAGCCATCATTTTCCCTTTGCATTTAATACAATACATTTTTCATCCACCAGCCAAAACCTAAACTGAACGGTGCCCATGGCTCAGCTAGAGCCCCTGAGGAAGCTGGGACTGCTGGCTCCAGGGAGATGGAAAGGGAAGGAGACAAAGCCTGTCTCACAACACACCATTTGAGGCTTCACTGGAGAAGGTGCAGGAAGTTCCTAAACTGGTAGGATTTACAGAAAATCACCCACGAGCCTGTGCTTTGCTCCCTCACCCTGCCTTCTGAAAGGCGACAGAGACAAGGTGAGTTGGAGTGGAAAACCAGGGAAAGGAGGTGACTGGCACCAACCCTGCAGCAGCACAGGACCTGGAGGAGACATCGCTGTGCCCGACCTGCGGCCTTGCAATGCCACCGAGCCACACAACACTGCCCCTCGCCTGACAGTTCTCTGCATACTTAATAAGGATCTTGTTGTGAGAACATCCTCGTAACTCCCGAGTTCCCTCACACAGAGGTACAGCTTGGGCAAGGCCTGCAGGAGGACAACTTGCCCAGAGCCACCAGCGAGCTCCCCTGGCCGAGCGGCCGCCCTCTCCTCACTGCTAAACCACGGCAACGGGACCGAGCCACCGCTCCATTCCCATGCTTTTTTTATTTATCCATTTCTATTTTAAAAAGCAGCCTGTTCCCTTGGCCCCGGCGTGTCTCCCTCCCCTCCGGAGCCCTGGGTTATGTGAAAATGCGTGTGCCAAGCGGCGGAGGCGTGGTGGAGCTCCTGGCTCGCCGTGACATGCTCCTGACGTACTGTGTGGTCAAGGAGCCGGGACTGGGGGGCCTGAACGAGGGCCAAGCCTTGCACTTCAGCTTCCTGACCTGGCAGCCATTCAGAGAGACCCTGCTAAGTGCTATTTCCTAAATACACTAGCTTTTCATAACAATCTTACCACATTGCTTTCCTTTACAAGCTCTCTTAAAAGAGAACTGGACTCCTTCTGGTTAATCTACACAGACTGCATTTGGAAGCCATCAGAAACTGAACTCTAAACAAAACGTTATTAATGTGTTGTAATCTGCCCTCAATGTTCCAGATGAAAAGAAAATGTTTTATAGTTTTGGAGTATACATTTTAATTGCCTTTTAAGAGTGCATATACTTTTAGTGCTCTCTGTTATAAAACTGCAGTATCTGTTTCTTGATAACTGTTGAATGATCTCAGCTATTTTTATTAGGTTTTCTCCCCCACCCTGGTCCCCTTCCTTAAGCTACCACCACTGTAAGGCTTTTTCAGACCATTCCTGATATTAGGCTGGCAAACGGCTCGAGTCTAAGATAAACTCCATTATAAACAACTCCTTTACAACATCCCCTCTCTATAAAAACACTCGGATCCAGAAAATTAGTTCTTTAAATGAACTTAGAATCTAGTTACTTTCGGTAAAAATCCGATCTAAATACGAGCTAAACCAAATTTGCCAGATTTTTGGCCCTTGCTCGGTTTGCTTTCGGTGCCTTGTTCCCGTTGTGGCTGGAAACGCTTGGCTCAGGGGTGGAATACAGAAACTGGGAGCAGAGCCGTGCTGGCAAAGCTCGTGGCAGATATCGGAGACGATCCGGCTGCCGCCCGCCCCACCAGGGCTGTTGGAGTTGGCCGAAGGCAGCACCTCAGCCCAAGGCACCAAGAGAAGGTGGGTTCGTGGTAAGATCCCGCCTGAGCTGTAAGCCCCAAAATTCCTCACGATGCAATTCCCCACTGGAATTAGAGAGCAGAGACTATGAGGTTTTATCCTGCTGGATCGCCTTCCCTCGAAGCAGACGCTGCCTTGTACAATAAGGTCTTTTAGTACTTCTGGGATAAATGGGAAGGGGATCACAAAGTTACCTGGCATGCTTTCCGGGTATCACCTTACTACAGAAGTACTTGATAAAATAAATAGAAATCCAGGGTCATAAAACTAACCACGGGTTTTGTTGTTCATTAAGTTGCAGTCTCAATAGATGACAGGAACCCTTTAAAATGCTCCATTTAATGAAAAAACAGGCTCTTGGACGTATCATATTTGTACCAACAAATGTGCTAGAAAAGAATGGCTCTAGCTCTCCAGTTTTAGATACGCACTCCTTAAAATACCAAAGCCTGCTTCCCTAGTACTTGGTTCTTACACACCTTCACTATTAGTTTCTTTTCAAGATAATTAACTTTCTGAACCCCCCAACATTAACTCTAATCCTCCTGTGATGTCTCTAACACCTCTCTAATACACTTTAGACTTGCAAGATATGATTACATGATACAATGCAGGGCTGGATATTTTGCAGTGGGAACCACATTCAGTGCTTGGATAACAACCACTTTTCAAAGTTTCCCTCTTCTGCAATTAAAATACTTTAAATGGCAGAGCCCGTCTCTCACGTTGGTTTGGGACTCACAGAATGCAAGCAAACTACAGTTTACCATTGCTCTTTTAGTTCCTTTTATCTTCAAAATTATCAGCGCTTGCAATTTTTTTTTTAATGTTGTTTTTAAAAATATTTTTCAGTATGCAGATGTGCTTGTGAAGATTAATGGACTGGGAACACTGAAATCTTGTATTAATCAACTACAGGGAAGGCAACTGCTAAGTAAAATTTTCCATCGCGCTACGTGCATGAGTTTAACCAGCACCTCTGTGGATCACGGGGAGAGCTGCCCATGCAGGATTTCTTCTGGGCCTTCTCCTAGACAGTTTTAATTTACGTTCAGCAATGATACCAGTGGATACCATGGATAACTCTTGTTGGCAAGTTGTTCTCTGAACACTAAACACGCCACATCCTGGGGAACCCTCTCAAGTATTTATCATGGTCCCTGTTATTACAAATAGCTGCTTTGTTCCATGTGCCAGTTAAATCTTTCAGCACTGTGATGGCAACAGCCATCCCTTGATGGGGGCTCAACTCTCCAAAGTGCAACTCAACACCGGGACCGCCGGCCAAGGGCTGCAGAGCTACAAGAAGTCCAACGCCCAGAGAAGCAGCAAAGTCCCCAAGATCACATTCCACTCCCATCACCTAGCAGAGAGAGTCCCATCACAAATGCTTTAAATAAAGGTAATAATAAAATAAAATAATAATAAAATAATAAAAAATAATAAAATAAAATAATAAAAAATAATAAAATAAAATAATAAAATAAAAAGGTAATAATTATATGGAGAGAAATTTGCTCTCGATAACAAGACAACGGAAAAGAAAAACCCTACCCCAAAGCACTGACTGACAGCCTGCGTGCGTGCACAAATTTAATTAACATCTAGGTTAATTGCACCAATTTCATTATTAATTGGATCAGTTTAAACCTGCTACATAGAAAGTAACTTGGCAGACAAAAACGTAACCATGATCACAGAAACGTTTCTTAAGTTAAGTAATTCCACCAATTAAGCAATTCCACCACATGTAAAGCAAACCCAACCTTCACCATTTGTGCAGTTTTGACTCATTTTCAGCAACGTGCTACTTCTTAGTGCTGGTGTGTACAAAATCCAGCACCATTACCCACGGCAATCGCTCCCGAGGGCGGATCCATTCACGCTGGTTGAAATAACTGAATGGAATTTGCCGAAGTGATGGGAAAAACAAGTCCTGTGAAAAGGCCCTGGTAAAAGGAAAACTTACCTAAGCTTTCAAATGCTGCTTTTGGTACAAATCTTTGAGGTTTGCAAAGTTTGATCATGGTTTAAAGAATACCACCCCTGCTTCAAACCTTTTTACTTGGGATTGCTACAAAAAGCAAAAAATCCCTGCAGCAGCACAAGTCTCCAAATAGTTCTGAATTTGCCAAAACCAGAAAGAGTTGGGCATCTCACAAGAAAACCTTGTTTTCACTGATTATATTAAATAGGTTTATGAAGGCAAACCATGGTGAATGAAAAAGCTGCTGGCCTATGATCAGCTCCTCTCACCAACAGGTACTACTCAGGTCAACTTAAATTACTACAAGGAATAAATGTGAATAAATTCTATGATTCTATGAATTAAAAAGGCAAAGAACAATTTATTTTCTATTTTTAGCTTCCTAAACCAAACAGAAATTCTAGAATTCTTTAGAAACTTAAAAAACACAAATAAATCCCTGTTTTTCATGGCTGACATTTCCTATTCAAAGACAAGGGACCTTTAGAGCAAGTATTTCTAAGAACGTGCTCCTGGCAAGTTGCATGTTAATACTGATTGAATAGTTCCTATAGGCAGGAAAAAGCCTTCAAGTGTTTTCTTCTAGGAAGAAATTACAGAGCACTATATGAAACAAAGAAAAACACAAATTATATTTAGCTGATCTCTGTATCACACAGTTTCATCCCTAGGATGTTACTGCCATCACATCTATAATGAGAGATTTCATGTGAAATTCTGGAAGTCTATTTAAATAATGTCCCACCTATCAATATAGCTAATGTAAATTAGTATTAAAAGGCTATCTTTCCCTACATATGAACATTTATCTGCTGAAAGAAGCAGATAAATTAAAAAACACTGCAGTTTGTAAAAGAGCACTGCTTGGGAAATAACCTTTTGAGCCACTGGAAAAATTCTGAGTTCAATCAACTTTATTTCCAGTACAAAAGCAATTAGATTTTTTCCCATCAGAAATCAGATGAAGAAGTAAATTAAGATTTGCCAGTGATGGGAATTCTTAACTTGTGGCATAAATAGAATTTCCTTCTTATTTTCGGCTATGGCCATCTATGTAAAACCTCCATTCCAAACACAATTTGTGAGAGAAAAAGATGTATTACAGAGTTGTCATAGATATCTACATTTAAATTTTCCCCCTCCTTTTAAAGCAAAAGCTACTTTAATTAAGCTTAAAACAACAAACAACCAATCCACAAGAACCAACAGACTTGGCTGCTGTTCCACTCACTCAAGACTACGACTGTACTAAGAAATCTGATTTAAACAAAACCCAAACTATTTGCACCCTGTCAGCCTCAGAAGGCTACAGCTATTTTTGTGTGTGCATCAACCACTCCCGAGAAATCAAAACACAGATAAAAATGCAACTTTTTAAGTCATTCTTGTACACTCAAGGAAACCATTTCATAATGCACAATATTAATCAAAACAAATACATTGAAAATAATTCTGCTTGTTATAATGCATCTGGAGCATCAAGAGTGGCTCCTGTAGCAATAGCATCAGCGACAAAATAGTTGAAAAAAATCTATTCTTTCTTTTTTTCTGAAATAATGGGCCTTTTTCTGAAAGGTTTTCTCTTTTGACTTCCATGATCGATTTAAAACAGTCTTTACAGGAAACAGCCTGAGAGTGTCCGTAACAGGGAGATCATCTCATGGTCTCCTGCAGCAGCTACAGCCCATCAGATTCCAACGAGGGGCAGTGGCTCCTTTTCCTAATGACAAACACAACTCCTGCTCTACGAGAAACACTCTTTTCTTTCCCAAGTACAGCTTTAACTCTCCGATGAAATTTTACTGAGGACTTCTTCTTCCTTTCACTCATACACCATCAGCTTTCTTCTTTTCTTTCTATGTGATTTAATCTGAATTGTGTTAAGATTAAAGTGAAGATTAATTCACAATAAATCCACGATGCAAGAAAGAGAGTGGGAACTATAGTTCAGAAAGACCTCTGCAATGGCAACAAACTCCTGCCCTGCCTCCTCTCCTTCACTCCCTTGCTGATCCAGGAATAAATCTACCAAACAGAGGAGGAGGGAAAAGAGAAGATGGATTAGATAAGACTACAGATGAGAAAAAATAAGATAGGGAATAATTTCTGAATATAATATTGGCTATCTAAAGTCTGATCCAAGACTGTTTTGTAATTAGTGTTTTAGAAAATAATTGAAAAGCAAGGCTGCTGGACTGAAACTATCTCTTGCAGATACAACACATTGCTCTCATTTATCCCTGGATCATTCCTGTTGACTACTTCTTGGCAGCTGAAAATATCTTCGGACTGCCTGAAGACAGGTTCTAAAATTTTAGATTCCCTCTGTCAACAGCTAGGTGATCATCTCATCTGTGATACCTAGTGGATCAGCTAACCTTTCTGTTCCATTTTACTGCCAATGATATTTTCTTGATGGGTATTCCAGGTACTAGACATTCATATCTAGGTTGTAAACCTTAAATCAGCAAAGCACTGTTTCAATCATCTCACTATAGCATAAGGTGAGTCTATTCAATACAGAAAAAAAAACGACAGTAGATGTAATAAATAAAGGATTTCTTCTGGCTGGAAACCAAATACTGATGCTTGAAATTAAATATTGTCGTGTAAAAGACTAATCAGGCCATCCTTACTTCTTCTCAATAGCGTCGCTAAGAACTAAGCAAAAAAGCAGATGACTGGGGGAACACAGAACAAGAACTGGGCTCCTTCCCACAGCTGGGAGAAGAAACCTCCAAAGGAGACCAAGTCCAAACACTTCCTCACAGAATCCAGGTTTTGGTTCCTCCTTCTGCAGCATTACCTCCTGTAGGCTCAACGGTCCCCAACAAGAGTCAAGAGTTTTATGGAAAGTGGCTGTTGCCCAAATTCCTGGGTTCAGAAAGAGAAATTCTCCCTTGAGCCACAACCATGGAAAACTTGGGAGTGTTTGACTATAAATCCCTTGTGTAGGGTTGAGCGTGAAGCTGGGCCAGCCCAGAGCTCAGGACCTGATAGGTGCTGCACCCACCAGCTCTTTCCACGGGCCTGTGGCACACAAATACTCCTTTTTAAAATAGCTACAATTTAAAAGGTCAAGTTGTAAAGTCATTCGATTAAAATAGTAATAAAAGAGTAAACATTAACTCACAATTTTTCCTTAGGTCTTTCTTATTTCCAGTCGGTATCATTTCTCCCAGACTGAGTTGCACCTTACGAATCTGCAAGTTTATCTTGATTAGAAATCTTTAACTTCTCAGTTTTCAGTGCAAGAAAACCAATGTGCTTCCATTCAAAATACCTACTCCTCGCTCTCACAGCTCCCATGGTATCTTGCTTGTAGCAATTACCTATTATTCATATTATTTGTCACTACCGAGACAAAAGTACACTGAAACATGGTAAAACCATCACAACAAAGGAAACGAACTTTTTTAAGCTTTAATGAATACTAAATTTTATACTACGCAAAGAAGACAAAAGATAAAACTCCTGGTATAGCCTGGTAAACATGGCCCAGCTGGTGGGCTCTTGCACACATTCTGGATAGTCTTGATTGCTTAAGTTTCAATCATTATTACTCAACAAGGTTCTCGGAGAATGCAAACAATAAACACTTCCTTAAGAAACTGAGATAAACTTATGTACAAAATAACTACTGGGCAGATGAGGGAGAGCTGCAAATTGGCCCTGCTCCATCTGAATTAATGCAAAGGCATTGATTTGGTCTGCATTAATGATAGGGACCCTTTGTTTAATTTTAGGAAAAGAACTTTCATTTTGCGATTGGCAACCAGAGCTACATATTACACAACCAGAAAGCCAAAGTTTGGCTTTGCGAGTGACTAATCAAAGCTAGCCTGTCTCTGTAGGAGGAGAGAAGGGAAAACAAGAAAACAAGTCTGGAATGGTCAACAAAAACGTAACTTCTGCCTGCACATCGCCTGCCACCTCCCCATGAGCAGCCCCACGAGACAGCGATGGGGAGACGCAATCTTCTAGAGCTCAGGGGGGCTTAGTGAAAAGTTTGCAAATGATTTGAAGCCAGTATTGAAGAGTCTTCCAGCTCATCTGAGAGGGACTGTCTAGACCCTCTGCGGACACAAGGTTCTTTCATAACAACAGGAAATACAGAAAGAAGAGAAATGCAAATAAAACCACAGCAATACTGTCAAAAAGACAGCAGCAAGATAAAGGAGAGCAAACAACAAATTGCTTGCTGTGTTCTTGTTCCTTATCTCTGAGAAGTCCTGGAGGATAAGGAACCTCCACTCCAAGTGCCCCAACATCCATCCGAACGCTGGCAAAGCGGCTCCCTTTGCCCTACATCCTACAGAGCACGGACACAACCTCCTAATCACGTGTGTTGGCCCGGAATAGTATGTCTAAGAAGTAACTGTAATATTTGGCACTTAGTTCTCCGTGTTCAAAGAGTTAAGCTATGTCCTATAAAGATAAAAATCTTCACTTTTATTATTTTGTAAGGCTGCCTAACAAATGAGGATCCAGCTGTAATTGTAACATTCCAAGCTCCGAAGGCGCCAAGTTTTACTAACTATAATTTAACTGGTCCAGTTGATGCAGTCCAAATTCTTGTTTGGATAATCAGCCTTTGTTTAAATATGTACCAAAAAAAAAAAGCATAGGCCAGCATTAGCCTCTAGGCATGTCATGTGAGCTTATTACCCCGAAGCTTGCAGTAGCAGACACTCATGCACAAGAGGAGGATTATTTTGCTAGTATTACTGTTACGGTAACATATAATCAGACCTTCTCGCCCCCAGCCCCCATCCTTTTTCTTTTCTTTCTTTTTTTTTTTTTCCTCTACAATTCACAAGTCTTCTTTCCAAGTTCAAATAAAGTTTAAAGGTGAAAAGGTCAAGAAAGTTTCATGACTGGCTGTTGAAAGAGGGAAAAATAACCAGGGTCTCCAAGTTTGCATATACTAAAAGCTCAACAATTTTGTATTTTGCTGCAATTCATAACTGCACAAATCCCTTTTGTTGGATCTGTTTGGACTGAAATTAAACCCTTGTTAATAATTTATAACTTAATATAATTAGAAAATAATAATAGCTGTCAAGCAACTACATTCAATACATAAAACAACTTGAGTGGCTCATTAGCTTATTTGTCAAAGCAACAATTTCTATATATTTTAGCTCATTTCTACTGGGAAGAGTGGTTAAAGAGCCACCCAGCTTGCTTGGAAATCATTTCTCCACCAGCTGGGAGCAATTCCCAAATTGCTGCACCTCACCCACATCCAAGTGATGCTGGCTCCTTTTAAAAGCAACTTAACTCTGACTTCAGGAGGTGCCTTAACAGAGCTGGAGGGATGGCCAAAGCATTGTGCTGCTACACAGACCAAAAAATGCATCCCACAGCAATACGCTGCACATCATTTGCCTCACATTTTACATCTGAATGGAAGTGTGTCGGTGTTTGGCCAACAAACTGACCGTCAAAATGAGTCATTTAGGAAACAGAAAGTTCTTAATTCCTTATCTATGGCAAGGGACTTCAGCTTGGTAAAGCACAAAGGCTGGTCACAAAGCTGCCTGGCGATTCAGAAGGTGCTGCTTGGCACAAGCAGAAGAAAAACTCTACTTTTTGTTTTTTCATTTTTATGTCTGAGAAGCACAACTGATTTCCAAAACGTCCGTGGCCATGGTTCTCTTGGGAAGCAGAGGGCAGATGCCTGCACTGGGCAGTTTGGATACTCACGTCTGATAGATATCAAAGTACTCCAATATTTTCCAAATGCATACAGTTCCCCAAAATCATTAATATTGTTGCAAGAAATCCACTATGTTAAGTTGGAACAAAGCAAATTCAGCTGCATATTTTGAGCCAGAACCTCAACTGATTAAAAATCTACGTAACCTCCCTCCAATCATGTCAATATTCATCAGTCAGAATATCTGGTCCATTCAAGATAAAAGTAACCATATAAATGCTCATTATAACTGATAAACTAACAACTGTGACCCTCTGACATCAAAGATCACTGTGCACCAGACAGCTGATCTTTTTTATCACTTTCTCTCCTTGTGAGTACCTATGCCAATTCTATTTTTGTTGCCTATTAATTTATGATGTTAGAAAACATCAAATTTAAGTACCTGAAGCAAGGAAGTCCCGATTAAAAAATTACTCTCTGGTCTCAGCTCAGCCAGTCTGCCCTGATCCTGCACTAGTGTAAACTGATTTGAAGCCCTGCTGCCAGAACAACTTGCATTAGTCAGAGACCTGCTCTTGTTTTCATCAATTTATCTGATATAATTTCTAATTTACTTACTGAATAAGCCTCTTGTCTTTTCGTTCCTTTCAAGTCCTCCTCCTTCTCCTCTTGATTTTGTTTCTTCTGTCCCGTGGCCTGTAAACTGAAAACTGAACACATCTATCTGCCAAGGGCCACCTTCCCCCCCGCCCGGCAGCTCCCAGCATCTCCTCTTTCTCTCTCACCCAGTTCTCCCCTTCCTCACACTGCTCTGTCTTGTTCCCATGCTTTGCTTATATTTGTTACCCATCTTTCTGTAGTATTTCAAGGAAGAGAAAGAAGAAGGCTTCGAATACTGTACATTATTTAACAAGCACAACAGTTCTCAACATATTCTTTAATACATCTTGAAGCTGAAGAGCCATCCAATTTCCTAACTCATGAATAGGCTGTGGGGTCCTCTAAAGTGACCATGTAAATGAGAAAGGCAGTAAAAGAAATGTGGGTCATTTTTTCTTTAAAAAAAGTCTCCCATGCTTCTTCCAGAAATCAAATGGTGCCTACAGAAGACGACGTCATTCTGGCTGATTGGAGTAGGTCCTTACAATTAATCTTTTTTTAATTCTTGAACTATCAGTTAAATGTGGATGGTTTCCTTTTTTCAAGTGAATCTTCTAAAACACGTGGAAAAAAAGATATGAATCAATAAAATTGATCTATAACATATTTTTACTTGAGAAAGGATTACAGACTTGGATCTTAACATTATATACCTAAACCCATTTCTTGTTCCACTGCCTTCAGAGTTCCAAAAAAAATGTACGTTTTGGAGACAAAGGCCTTTATCCTCTTAAGTGCTGTGGATTTCATGCCAATCTCCCAATATAAAGCAGACTTCAGACTTATACCCAAGAGAAATGGTCCCGGAAAGATTAGATTTTCTACCACAAAATAAAACCCTTGTGTGGTGAACCATACCAGCTTCAACACCACCTTCCTCCTAAGTGCTTGTTCGACAAGGGGAAGCACAGCCATCCTATCCCCTCTCTTCCAAAATGGAAGTGGTTTTGTCATTCCTCCACTGCTGTGCCAGCTGTTTTTTCCATGTGTATAATTTCCAGAATTGTCACGTGTACCTGAAAACCTACAGATTTAGCTATTTTTTCTTATTCCGTACCATTTTGCAATGCAGCAAACAGCATACATCGATCTTAATATCAGTGTACAAAATTCCATTTCATTCGTGATGTAATATCAATAAAACCAGGGCGAGCAACATGCAATGAACATAATTAGATGAAAAGTTCTTTTAAATCAGCAAAATATTTTGAGAGTTGCCCATCGAAGACGTGCACCTCTAACAGGAATAGTACAGGAGGTTTCAAAAAGATGCACCCAATTCCATTATATTTTCAATTTCAAATTGGGTCCATCTTTTTGAAACATGCTGTATATTACAGGGAACTAATTTTGGCAAGTATCTAGCAGCTCCAGAAAGATGAAAGTAAACTTCCTCAAACCACCCATTCGTCAGAAAGGTATTTTATCAATCATCTCCACATTAGAAAAGAGAGATTTTCAGGATATTTCAAAATCCGTTGCCAGTATTAAAGTAGGACATGCAAGGAAAGGAGAGAAATATAGACTTAATACAATGTAACTGCTGAGGATTAAATTTTAACACCACCAAAGCCACACGAAAAAGAATGAATTCAAGAGTCGAAAGATTAAAACTGCATGTAGTCAGCCTGGGATTGGTATGCCACAGATGGAAACTTTCTTGACAACACACAGTTTAAATTCTAGTTAGGATATGCTATGATTAAATGCTCCTACAATTTTTGAGTACATCACTTTTTTCCTACTGGCTACTGTAATACAAAAGACATCCCTTGCAAACATACAACTAGTAAAAAAAGTGCAAGTAAAAGCCATTTAGGTTTCCAGCAAAGACATAAAAGCAAACCAGCTAATGGACATCCAGGATAGTCAAATCATTTCTGCAAAATCCATTAGGTACTAAAAGTTCTGGAGGGCTCAGTTTTTACAGTAAAACCTGTAAAAACTCAGTATCCAGTTTCTCTGTTGGGACACCGAGGTGTGAAGATCCAAATGATGCTGGAACTGAACTTGTATATTTGAACCTTTTGAACTCCATCTGCCCTTCATAAATTACTTTACCACTAGCTTTAACACGTTTCTAACCCAGGGTGCTAGAAAAATAAGGAATCATTAAAATAACTGAAAACGCAAGTAACTTTGTAACACTTCCACTGGAATGTGTCTTTGTTCAAAAGACTCGCACCTATAACGGAACTGTGGGATGAGAAAAGATCCAGGATAGTCCAGTGAAATAACATCTGTCTTCATGCTACTGAAAACAGAGCAGCAGGGCCCCCTCCCCGAGCTCAAAACCACTGAAAGCAAATGAAAATCGCGCTGTACAGACACAGACAGTTGCTCCTTTCCATCTGGAAACGCTGTCAAATGGAAGCAAATTCCACAAAATTCCCAACTGATACTTGGTTTTGCATCTCACATGATCCACACAAGCCCGCAGCAGCCCTCTGCTCCACGTCCCACCAGGAGGAAAACATTTCCATTTTTCTTCCGTCGGAAGTACAAAGAGGTGACAAAACAAAGGCACAGAAGGAGCATCCAGAACGCAGTGGCACTTGAAGAGCTGTTTTGCAGCTCCTTTTAGCCTTCTCCTTTATTCTGCAGGACTTTGCTGCTACTCCAGCAGCACAGGGGAAGCAGAGCATAAGCTGCCTTTTGCAGCCCTGCCTAATACAAAGTGTGAATTTCTATCGCCCAGATTTATAACAGCTGAACAGTTCATTGTAGTTTTTAAAATATAAAAACTTCCAACAGCCCTAAGTTCCCCTCAGCCAAATCTTACCCCGTGTGTGCACAGACAGAGATGGGCCCTGCCATCTCCCCTGGCTTCCAACGAGCAGCCAGGCAGCAGTGCCTTGTAGAAATACTTGAGTGCAAAGAGGAATCTGGGCATCACTTGCCTCAAAAACCCCATGGTCCTGTGTTTCCAGCAACCAGGAGAAACAGTTGCAGCTTCAAGTATGAAGAGCAACACTTCCTTCACTACTGGGGAGCCCAGTAACTGCTGGGCCCAGCATAGGTGGTCCCTGTTATGGATGCGCCATCTCAGTGCAGAGGACTCCGGTCAGGGGCCATGTGGAGATCCTGCAGGATCCACTCTGGCACGGAGGACCCATCTGTGCCTCTGTGCGGGTGCAGAACGTTTCTGGAGCTTCTCAAGCCCTCAGGGATCTGCTCCTCTCCTTTCTGCACAAGGTAGATTGGGGATGTTGGCTGGTCTGGCTGCTAACCTAAACCCTGGTGCTGAGTATTTTACTGGCACATGAGAAGCACACCTTGCCCTAAAGGTTTAAAGTCTTTCTTTTCTTTGAGAGGCATCGTCACCTTGACCCATAACTCTAGGTTTGAACCTTGACTCATGCAAAGGATAAAACTCTTGCCAACCCCTCTGCAACTCCAAAATCAAAAGCATTATCAGAAGTGGTGCAGTAAAAGAAGACTTGCACTTCTGATGATGTTTCCTGCAGCAGCTCCAGCTGTGTTTGGTGTTACACGGCCCCAGGGATGTGCTGCTCCCAACAGACACGGCTGGCAATGCGGAGGCAGGGGAGGGCTATCACCTTACTGCATCCACAGAGAAACAAAGAGGGACGGGAGCCACACATCTGAAAATAGCTTAGATTTTTTAGGTCTGGCTGAAATAGCTTAGATTTTTAAAAATTAATCTAACTCCAAGACAATGTCCATAAAGATTCTTAATTAACTTTAAGCTGAAAGAAGAGATCTCACAGAAAGACTGGGGAAGACCAAAGGAGGGAACCCCGG